>MU844598.1:0-64814 GCA_030867245.1 Colletotrichum eremochloae | reverse complement strand
GGGAGGATTTTGACGATAATACATCGATCATCAGTGTCACCCTGTTGAGTTCCAGCCTCATTAGTGGTGCCGAACTGTGCACTCAGTTGATCATCTGAGCATATTTCGGGTGCTGATTCCGAAGCCGAACTAGATTCATCTGTATATGGCGATTGGTATTGACAAGCAACGCAACTTTGCCAGCCGACTTGTAGTTCAGAAGGAGAGATGTTACTGCTCCTATGTGGGAAGCAGACGTCCATGCGGCATTCCGCTTCAGCTGTATGGACTGTACTGATTTTGTCTGACATGCTGATAGCGTCGTTGATGCAATCCGAAGTTGGCTGGAGAGCCTCTGCATTCCATTTTAAGGGTGGTCTTGTGCATGCCTGAGAGATCACAGGAGCCAAAGCTGAATTATCTGGCTGAAATACGACGATCAAGTCGCCTTCTGTGATATGATTAATGTCGATTGAATAGGTGGCGGGCGAGCCGCTGCCGGCGATGAAAGTTTGAGTAGCTTTGCCGACAGCCCGGCCTGACGGACCGATTCGCACGGTCACCTCGCCGGGGGAACGAGAAAAGCAGGCAGTTGCTGTACACCGAGATCCTTCAGGAGACGGGGACCACGCCAGCTGAGCAAAGGGCTGCCACGGAGACGTGAATTTCACTTGTCTGCTTCTCATTAGGCTAGTACTTAAAGTCAAGAAGGCATCCTTACAATTTCCAATAATCAGTTTTGGCCTTCCAAATATAATTACACACAGGATGGGTAGAACGGCGAATAATTTCTGTCCGAACACTGGCCATTTCTGGCTGCATCAGGTACACAGAAACCTGGCCTGTTCCACCTATCATGCCGTCTTGGGTGATGTACAGAAGTTCCGGTTCTTCGCCTTCCGTCGTCGCAAGGGCTTTATGAGGTTGTCGCACTGCCACTCGGGCGGTCCTGTAGAGCTGGATGGCAGGTGAGTCCATTGCAAACAGACGGTGTAAAGTGGACGGCGAAAAGCAAAGCAAGGAATTTCTGCGAAAACCTTTGCTCTCATCATGCATGACTTCGGATGTGGGAGAATCTATAAACTTTATGGACATGTTGGTAGATGCCAACCGGTCAATACAGAACCTTGACTGGCTTAGCATCAACAGCATCTACTGTGTGACGACGAACACATGCCTTATTTGCTGGTGCACATTTTCGTGCCCTTGCCAAGTGCACAAACCCGCGCCCAGGAGGTAGGTTATCATCTAAGGTGCACGCTTTTATGCACCTGACGTGCTTGGATCCGTGCACTGAAATTTGGTACCGACACCCTCGACTTCGCCAGCCCACCTCCACAGCGACTATTTAGCTAGCTGCATGTACATAACCACACTATTGCCGTTGTTTAGCACCCGCGGTCGATAGGCTTGTGCCTACAGTTACAGTTGCGACTCGCTAATAGAAAAGACCATGGGCCTACGGAACGAGAGCGATCACGATCACAACTCTGAGGACAAGACATCTCCAACTGATAACAACTATACAGCTTTATCCCCTAGGGTAGAAAAATGGCCGCTCGCTCCATCGACAACTGAAGACGATGGTCAGGAAGCCCTCGCTGGCTGACAAGGTCCGATGCCCTTCGAGGCGGTTCTTGGAGCCTGGTGTAGATAGGATGCCCAGGATGATCAGGGTCAGTAATCAGACTATGGCACCATAGCGAGCTTTGGGCGGAGGGTACCTATCCTTTAGCGAGAATTTCCGGGGAACCTCGGAGTCTGCAGGCGTGCGCAGGGATCTTGTCAATAGATCGACCTGTATGCTGCACCACGCTGTATACAATATGTTTCTCCGTGAATGGCTCTAGAGCCAAAACGTCATTCCAGGGGTTTGCCGATGCTGGTATCCACTATCACTTGAGCGCTTATCCTCAAACAATATCGCTGCAGATGAGGAGAAGCCCAGCGACTCTCTTGTCTTTGGCAAACTCTCCCCTTCACCTACATCCCGATTTGCAATCATGGATTCAATCCAATGCCATATCTGTTCGTTGCCGTTCCCAACGCAGCAGCAGCTTCAACAGCATATTTGGCACTACCAGGTAAGACTTGGAATCGGCTACGTGAACTTTCTAATCTTTCATTCTAGACCGAAATTGCGAAACTGCTTGCGAAGTTGCATGAACTCTTTGCTCACCAAAGCACAGAGCTCGACATTACCGAATCGTCGGCGGACACCCACGCTTCCCTTCCCTCGATTGTTAACACAGTTGATATCCAATCCGGCAATGATACCTTGCCTCAGTTGCCGACGGCACAGACGGCAGACGAAGCAGAATCCCAGCCTCAGCGTCGAGGAATAGCAGATGGGAGTAACCCGTCGGATCACCAGAGGACATTTGCCTGTCCGGAATGTGATGCTGTTCTCGCGAGGAAGCAAGATCTTGAACGGCACTACACAATTCGTAAAGTCTCAATCACTACGACTCGGTCAACAACTGACTCATTATGACTAGATTATCAATGCAAAGAGTTCTGCCAGTTCTGTTCGAACACCTTCACCAGGGCACGAAAGTACATCACTCACAGGTGCGCAAAGAGTGGACTTCCCAATCAGCGAACATACACAAAAAGGAGATGCATCGTGCTATGCGCCGAGGCCAAGCGGGAGCTATACGCTAAGAAAACTAAGTCAACTTATGTGGCGGAGACAGCAAGCCAGACCAGAAGTCGACCAAGAAAAGTTCTAGGTATTGGAAACGGGAATGACACCCGATGCAGGCTGCCTCTACCATCTTCAGACATGGAAGGATTTGAGGAAGTAGGAGACCATGGCCCCTCTCGACAAACCAGCGACATACTTAACCCTGACGACTCGACTTTCGTCGCTTCCGTTGATGCGCTGTTGTCCCGCTCCCCGCAACTTCATCCACCCCTTTTCTTACCATTTGGGATTGATTGGCAGAGTCAGTTGCCGGAATTCCCTATGCCCTTGTGGTCTACGGTCTCCTTGGGCGCAGGGTCAACCTCGTTACCATCACGCCACGGTCCGGCCTCTGGCCCTGGATCGCTGTCGGGCCAGCAATTTCTCGAGACGACGGCGCGGATGGAGGCGCGGGCGGAGGCGCAGGATGAGCTATCCTTCGACTGCTTGTAATACTATCCAACTTTGGGTATGCCATCTTGACTGGGAGTTACCCTCTCCATCCTATATGCAATCGTGAAGCCGGCTTTCCTCTCGAAAGCGAATCGTACGTCCGAGATTAAGCTGCTCCGTGTTATGAGACTGACAGAAGGATGGAACGTGTCACACTTACATGCCACCCTTTCTCAGATCACAGTGTACGGCTTTAAAATTATGCTTCTCTAAGGACGCACTGGGTACTTCGAACAGACCGTTCGAGGCTAGGACGGCTTTCAGAGGACCTTTGTGCGATCCCTCGTGTAATTCCAATTTTGTGCCCGCACTCCACATTGAGAGGACCAGGCGATGGGACTGATTCGGTTGTGGCCAGAAGCAGAAGACCTGATGGGGTTCCGGGCCAAAGGTATGACAACTGTGGGGGTTGGGCGATTCGAGAAATCCTTCAAGTATCTGTCGTATTGTCTAGGAGAGTTAGATTTGAATGACCACTGGTGCCTGTGTACTTACAGGGTTTCCATGAACCGTTTCTTTGAAAAATTTCCAACTCTCGAGGTTAGTAGACAGGCCTAGGTCATCAACTTCCTGGACCAATTTTCCAATGTTTTCGTCTTCTAGGCAGAAGACTCCACATTCCTTGAAGAGTTCATACGGTTCAGAATCGGTATTCGTTGTCGTCATTGCTGAAGTTATCTCTTGCGGGCGCTCCGTGAGGGATAGAGGTGCTTCGGAAACTGTTTGCGGTATACTATGTTCAGAGGTAAGCTGGAGATCGGGCTGGTAGCCGTGACGCATTATGGCCCAACGCTTCCCGCGAAAAGGTTGTTCCGAAGGACTGGGTATACGCAATGTATTTAACCGAGCGTCATTGGAGTCACATGCAAGTATGAGTTCGCCACCTCATGTGTATATATTTGAGTCAGCCCACTGACGCAGGTTCCTAGTTTAACGACTAAGTTGCCCGTCTTCAATGAAGTTCCCAACCTTTGCGGTGCGTTTTCTAATCTTCTCTTGCATACAGTACTAACGCCGCAGCAGTTTCAAGCACAATTTCCCCCAAAACGTCGACATGCCTGCCTGCCGGTACTGTACGGAAGGTGTAACCCCTGAAGGTTGGATTTGCACGAGATGCAAAAGTCAGCAGGCCACAGCGGAAACGACCGTACAGAGTTCGACTTCATCACCAAACTCTCAAACATAATGGTGACAAAAACAGAGCACGCCAAAGATCTTATTGGCGACAGCAGATGTCATTGGGCAGGAGATTTTGTATTTTGCGTTTAAATGGGATATCTACTTCAGTTCAAATGGTATTTGTATAGACCGTCTATGACGCTCCGTGATGCAGCATGTATCAATTTAAGCCAACGATAATGGCTGCATGCCAGCCATCTCCAAGTACAATATTGTGTATATCACTTCCGCCACTGGGGCTAACACAACATCCTTGAAGCTGACGAATACTGACGTGAGTAGCAGAACTGAGCCCAAACGTAAATGTCTAGGAATGGGACTTCCAGCAGGTGCGCGGTGCACACCTTGAGGCACTTTGGTGCATGGTGCACGCTTTGAGGCAATTTGGTGCATGGTGCACGCTTCGAGGCACGCTAGTGCACGGTGCATGGTGCATGGTGCATGGTGCATGGTGCATGGTGCATGCTTTCGTAATAGAGTGAGTGGAGAGCGGGGATTCAGAGACAAGGGACATCGCCAAAAGTACCTCAGCTATCCATAGAGCCACCGATTCGTCACGCATGAACCTAGCATCTGCCAAGCCTAACAAGGGCTTTCGCACCAACATCCCAAAACCCTTGACTTACTGGAGACAGCCTCTCTGTGTGTGAGGAGGGACAGGAGTTGCAGAACAGTTGGCATTATGGCCTCCATCCGTGGCCTCGGCAGCAATGATGGGTAGTCACAATAGCTATAAAACTTCTGTTATGCCCGCTCTTCTCACAGAGGTTCTGTTTTTCCAAATATGCCAGGCCTGTGTCTTTGCTATTTGAACGTCCAAAAGCAGTCGGTAAATCGAATTCAAATTATTTCAACTTGCGGGTTTGGTCGCTGCCAGACATAGTTTACAGGACACTCTTTCAATCTACACTATGCACCATCCTAGTTCTCCTCAAGTCCCTGTTTTGGACATTTTCTTCCCTGGCTTCACCGGCGTCACAGCGGCGCTCCATCAGCTTCTGAACGGAAACTTGGACAGCTATGCTGGCTTGTTATGCATCTGCGGCATGCTGGTGGTCTGTGGCAAGTTTCTATGGCGGACCGTGGGAGGCTTTGTGTCCACTTACTTCAGTCAGCAACCCCTCTAAGTTCTGTGGTATGGTCCTAACATCTCCAAGCTTCAAGAATAGAGGTTCACGATCCAGATGAAGCGCACAATATGCTTGAATCATGGGTCTCTTCCCAGGCGTTTGCCAATGACGCCCCTTCCTCACTTGCTAGTGTTGATAGCAGGAGAGGAAAAGGCCTCGCCCAGTTCAACTCCGACGTCGTGGATAAAAAACCTCTCCGGTTCACACCCTGGGGAGAACGACTGTCTTTCTGGTACAAGGGTCGTCTTCTTACTTTGAAATACACGGAAAACGAATCCGCCTTATTCCCGCGCAAGACGATGACGGTTTCCTGCATCGGCCGTTCGTCAAGGATCCTTCGGCAGCTTATGGACGAATGTCGACTCCAATACCTGAGACTTTCAGAGAACAAAACCACCATCTTCGAGCATCGAAACAACGGCTGGAAAAGGACCATTACCCGAGACGTCAGACCGATGGATACGGTGATAATGAACGAGGGGCTGAAGCAGATGCTTCTTGCGGACATTCGCTCATTCCTCGACCCGAAAGCGCGAGCCTGGTATGCTACCCGAGGGATACCCTACCGGAGAGGATACCTCTTATATGGTTGCCCTGGAACTGGAAAATCAAGCCTCAGTATGTCCATCGCCGGCTGTTTCAGGCTGGATATCTACGTGCTTAGTCTTGCCGGCATCAACGACGTGCAACTTAGTGCCTTGTTCACAGAGCTTCCTCAGCGTTGTGTCGTCTTACTCGAAGATGTCGACGCAGTCGGAACGGCACGATCCCGAGAGGCCGACGCTGATGAGTCCGACTTACGATCAGAGACATCACGAGGTTCATCCAAGACGCCTAGAACTCTTTCTTTGTCTGGACTCTTGAACGTCCTCGACGGCGTGGCTTCTCAGGAAGGACGCGTTCTCATCATGACAACAAATTACATAGAGCATCTAGATGACGCTCTGATACGACCTGGCCGCGTTGACAAGAAAATCGAGTTCCAGCTTGCCGGTTCCGACGTGGTCACAAAGCTATTCCGTACTGTGTTTGAACAGTCAGAAGAGGAGCTGCCTGATGCGGAGAAGCGAGCCAATAACAATCTGAAAGTTCAGCGGATGGCGGTTGAGTTTGCAGGCGTGGTACCCGAATCAAAATTCAGTCCAGCTGACATCCTCTCTTTCCTCCTCGCAAACAGGGGCTCACCCTCTGGCGCTTTGATCAACGCAGAGAGATGGGTGTCCCAAGCCAAAGGGAACGAAGGGCTGAAACGGAATGATTCTTGGGTTGACAGTGATTGAGTTGGGGTGGACTGGATATAAACTTTTTGGTGCTTTGAATTTGCAATTGTTGCCACTCCTTATCATGCATGTCAGTCTAGGAAACTAATCAATTGAGGGACTTGGATTAGCTGGACAGCTCTTTCCTTTGTTCTTTCTCTAACCATAGTCCTGCATCCAAAGAAAGCAACTGATTTAGAGGATATGTCACAAGCCGGCCTTTTTACGTCCCCGGGCGAACAGACATGGAATTATCGCATCACGTACAAGATGGTAATACATCCAGCTCATTATCACTCCAAGGCGAGGTCTTATATCACTCCTTGAGCAGCAACAAGAAACATAAAGCCAGGCTATATCGATACTCGCACATCTCCGTCGATTTGATGCAGCCCAAGACTCAAGAAGGCAAGGCAACAATGTTGCGACCGAGACTAGAATCGGAATCCGTGACGCTCCTTGGTAGACATGACCACTGAGTTCTGGCTTTCATCTATCCAAATATTTACTTCCCTTAAAGCAGCCACATACAGCGCTGAATGTATCGCAGCAAAGTGACCAGAGAATCTTGGAATACCTATGGCCTTGAATAGCGTTTGACCCAGGTGAATAGAGTCTTGAAAGTGAACAAGTCTAACGAGGTGTTTCGAAAGGGATTGCCAACACACCGGTCCCAGACCTAATTGATTAGTGTCACTTGATTGGCTAGTGGTCTTATGCTGACTCATTGAGACCGTGCACTTGATCTGTTCAGGGTTGGTGTCGGTCTTCCGAGGCTGCAGGCCAATCAAGGTCTCTCCTGGCCCCACTTGTCATTTGGGCTCCTCCCATAAGTAACCGGCCTTCCCCTAACGTTTGTCACGTTCATCAGCGATCAATATTATTACAACGGCAGACCAAGAATCTCCAATCAACCTTATGGTTGTTTCCACTACCACCGTCGTCATGACATCGCATTCTCCTCTCCCTTGGTCTCACGAGAAGCATCAGCAGCTACTTACGCGCGACGGTTACATCGACTTGCGCAATCTCCAGGACCAGCAGCTGAACGCCGAGTTTACGTCCGTTCGATGTTCTATCGATCTTGTGCGGCAGGAGCTCAAAAACGACATCGGCCTCGTCAGGCAAGAAATTGGCCTCGTCAAGCAAGAGCTTAAAAACGATATCGGTCTCGTCAAACAGGAGCTTAAAGAATTCAAGGACAACGTCAAGGCCCAAAACCAGCGCCTTGAAGCCCAGATCCGTCAATCCCATGCCTACATGCGGAACAACGCTTTGAAGAATCCGACTCTCCCCATCCGCCCTGTCGTTGTCTATCGCCCTGGACAAGGCATCCTTGAACCCGAACTTTCACGATTTCCCCGAAACGCGAACGAGTTTTATTCCTTGAGGGACCCTCGATCGGATAGGCACCGGTCTATGTTAGCATATCTCGCTGCTTTCTACGATGTTCAACTCAGAACTGCAAACTATCCTTCAGAAGATGACAGTAGCGACGACGAAACATTCCTTGACCGCCCCGATATTGTTGTTGAGAAACTGGAGGACATACTTGGCTTGAACGAAGATAAATTTGACAAGTTTAGGGAAAGGGCACGCCAATTAGCAACGCGCCCCCCCTCGAAACCTAGCAAACGCTCCCAGATGTTCAATCCCGACGAGAAACCAATCCCTAGTCCACGCCGACAGAGACTTGAGCTGCGTCTGACCGACGCCGGAGATGAAAGGCTACACATTCACGATACCGGAGGCCGTCAAAGTCCCACAAGCGTCTCTTCAGAAGGCTTGACCAATGCCCGTCTCGAATGGAGGACCCGCTCAACTCCTTCCTCGCAACGACCCCGAATAAACAGTATTACTCAAGGGCCCGAGCTTGTATCTGTCGTATCTGATCCTCAACATCAGACAACGAAGTTTGAATCCGAGATACCCAAGCCTAAGGAGACAGTTAGCGACAGCCAGACACATGCATTCACGAGTCCGCGGGAACCTTAGGCTCTTGCCACTGGATCATGCCGATGGTGTCAATGACGTATCTCGATAGGAGCTCCGCCGCCCTCTGCTGCCTCTTGGGCAACCCACGGGGAGCGTTCACCGCTCTCGATGTTGCAGATCGTCAAATGACTCACATCATGACCCTTCCTGTCTTCCGTCGCAGCAAGGTCCCCGCCCTCATCATTGCCTAACGAATAGGCCGCGACGTCACTCTCAACAAGGCTGCCTATGACCAACTTCAAACCGTGGCACCGTCGAAGCCGTTGACCATGTGCCTGTGTCCGGCCTGTACTTCGTCAGTCGATCTGAGCGACCTGGCGATCATCACTGACAGATGTTTGCCGATCTACTCCTCTGAGTTTATGGCCTCCTGCTATATGGCAAACAACGAAGCGCTAGGTGTCGAAGTCGGCAAGGACAGCTCCAGCGATGGGAACAAGTGGTAGACCACTTTGGCGTCGGTGTTGGGAGAACCGGTAGCCCTTGTCGACAACTAAAGGGTCACAACACCGACGACTTTGAACAGGCGAGGCGTACACCAAACTCACATCAACCCCGCGGCGGAAGTTGTCGCGCGGGACATCTCAGCCGCCTATGGCTTCCAGATACCGCTGAGCAACTCCTTCCCGTGCCCCATCTCTAGATTGCGCACAACGAGCGGGCTGGCGGCTACCAGCAAAGCCAGAAGCGGCATTCAGTCAGCAATTCACGTCTTCGGTCTTAATCTAGGGGAATTTTCGTGACCGACGTCTGCCACGTCCGCTGCACTAAGGTGACTCGCCCTAAGACCGAGATAATCATTAGTGTCGGTGCGATTCAGACACCAGCCGTTCTCACTCTCGGGCATTGGCCGGCCTCTCAACCTCCGGTATATACCTCCAATTTACTCATCAAATCGAGTAACCAAACTAGCCAATAGCTGTTCGGAAGTACAGGGAGTTCCAGGGGAAAGTACGTATTAGGTCTACCTTTGTAGTTAGTGTGGCATGAATGCCTCGTTTCGGCTTAAAGAGTGTAGTTTTTGCTCTTAGGACACTTATCAGAAATACGTAAGACTTTTGGCTTTATTTACAGGCGTCCAATCTATTATATCCAAGAACCCAACCCTGTCTTGATTCGTACACTGCATTCTGATTCTTGCCCTGTGACATTGCCTATTACTATATAAGAAACGTTGGTTCATATGTGGTTGACACCAAGAAACCCTTGCTGGGCATATTCAACGAGTTTGATACCTGCGGCACTACCTCTACCATTATTAGGACTCTGAGGAGGGCTGAATGGGCGAAGAAACGGCGCGACGCATTGCCCAAGGACGGAATGCTGACCTGCGTGATTACTACCTGCATAAGCTGTCTGCTTTTCAGTCTTACTTTACGATAGGGGTATAGCCGGACCCCTTGGCCAGCAGATCTATCAAAGGACCAAATACAATGCGACGAACATACAGGACTGGCGTAGCCCGCTTCAGCCATCGGTATCCAATCGGATGATCCGCAAGGCTGCTCGAGCACTCTCCGTGTGATGAAAGATAAGAATCGGCCATGCTTCACTGTGAGAGGCTCCTTATCAGAAAAGGCGCCCTGTCGTTCGTTGACCAACGAGAGTACCGCGACGAATGAGTGTATCTTTCTTCCAACGGGACAGAAGACGGAGTCGAAGGGTCGTTTATTGCGGCCGCTGATCTGCTTGGCATGGCGCTATTGGAAAAGCACCTGTTGTATCAAGCCTGGCTGTTGGAAGGGCCGCAAGCGGCACAGGAAAAGAACAGTAGCGCCTCCTTTCCCATCGGCGTCCCAGGTCGACACTTTCATTGGCTTGTTGGTGCTGTAAAACCTCAACTAGCAGTTACATCGATATGGATGCCAGGCGCCATGGCGACAAGAGATGACCATATCGTTGCGCGCCAAAGTGGAACGTGGACTTGGCAAAAGATATCACATTTCACGTCCATGCACAGACCTCCCTTCACAATGCTAGCCACATAACCTAGAATTTGACAAGCCGTTAACATGGAGGACCGGAAACCGTTAACATCCATGAGTGAGTTGACCGCCTCTGGACTAATTAGGCCGGCTGCGTCCTCCCCTGGTTCATGCACTTATGTCACAGCCAAGAGTCCGTTACGACATCAAATGCAATGTGACTAACATATAGAACTTAGCATCAGCCATTGGTATCCAATCGGATAATCCGCAAAGCTGCAAGAGCGCTCTCCTTGTGAGAAAGTAGTCTCGCTTCACCTTGGTAGGCTCTTTCTCAGAAAAAAACGCCCTGCCATTTGCTGACTGACTAGAATGTTGGCGCCTATTCGGATAGCCATGCTTGAGCCGATAGTCGAAGCCATTTTGGGCCCAATCTTGGGCCCTAGCGTTGCAAGAAACAGGCTACGGGCGCTTCCCGAGTTAGGCGACGAATGGGATGATACTCGACTTTCCAGGTCTACTTCATTGGATGTGGACATGAACGTTGGCAGCTCACGCCACCCGGCTACTCAGTGTATGTATTGCAACATCCAACAAGATGGAAGATGGAGCCGAAAGGTCGTTTGTGGCGGTCGCCGATTTGTTTGGCATGGCTCTGTTGGCAAAGCACCTGTTGGCTTAAGCTTAGCTGTTGGAAGGGCCGTAAGCCGTGCAGGAAATGGACAGATCCACTGCCCACTTCCCAGACCGACACACTGATTGGCCAACTTACGGCATAGTGTGATTTACGACAAGGAATGTGCCTGTAAACATGGATTGAAACCCTTCTTTCGGTTGGATGCAACGCCTTATTGGGGTCTCGGCGGCAACGACTTGCAATGATGAGCCTGGTACGCCCGCAAGCAATGCGAATTTGAGGACTCATTTTTGACATGCTTGCTGCACAGCACAGTAGTACTTTACAGTTACGTTTTCACGGACAGGGATTAGGAACCCCCGCTCAGCGAACGAGCCCACGCGCCGACACTGCTTGGGGGAACAAAGGGTTGTTGGTCGTCCGCAGCCCAGCGAGACGTTTCAATGTAATCATTCTTCCAAGAACGGCTCATGCACGGTGTCTCAACTATATAACACCCATAGACATATCTCTTTTTGATTGTGTTACGGCCTCATTTGCATTCATCGCTGAGAAACTCATTTGATACGCCAAGTAAGTCTTACCGGAGGTTGTGGCTGGCTAATGGCAAGCTAATGATGCAGAATGTGCACCAACATAACCACCACGACCTCGTACACAGGTTGTCCTGCATCGTGTAACACAACCAGCACTTTCCTAGCGAAGTGCTCGACAGCAATCAGTTCGGGTGTAACATGTCCGAACCCAGGTTCATCTACCACCGGCAAAACAACGTCCCGGGTTCAGTGCCCTCAACATCGAGACGAAGGTTACAGTCAGCGATGATACTCGCGACTCATTGATCATCATTAGACGGATCGTTCTCATTCAACGAGATTGTTAGGCGCACATTCATTACATTGTTAGCCCCATGCTTATCTACGCGCGATTTTCTCCAACCAGCGCCTGGTTGGCGGGGTTTGGGATGTCTCTATGCTGGGGTTACTTCCCGTCGTTACCTTATACATGTCAGGAGGGCCACCAATCATTCGCTAGATACGCACTTCAATACATACCGATGACACCGTAATACCTTTGTCACCAACCTGCACCGTGGGCTTTTGTTAACAAGGTCATGGATGGCTGTTGCAGTGAAAATGCAACGTATTAACCGACGCCAGCCTTTCCTTTTCTACAGACGGTTCCATATAAACAGACCACCCTTATCTTAGCAAAGTCTTGGTATAGCACATGTAAGCATCGTGTGGATTAAGTGGGGCTGACAAACACTGGTACCTACTCGTACCTTACCTATCTAATCTCCCCCCATCTTCTGCGGGGTAATGTTGCTTCACCGCCTCCACCCAAACATGCCCCTAAAGGCAACACACCCGCCTAATCTCTTTTTAACCTTCCACCTGGGCTACTGTAAACGCTCAACCATCACCTCTAAAATTTGCGCCTTGCCATGTTCGAAAGCCCTTCAAGACCAAACTCGGCTCTCCACACGCAAGATGGTCACGACAATGAAATACCATCTTTGAACCAAAAGGGCGAGTTTGTCGCGATCGGTTCAACATCTTATGTGGAGCGCTTACCCAATGGTACCATCATCAAGACAGCCTGGCCTGGCGGCGACCGCGCCCAGCAGCGCCGCCGCGAAATCGCTACAGAAGCCGAAATATACGATCGTCTTGGTGAACATCCGTGTTTAGTCAAAAAGAAGGCCTGGAACCCAAACGAATTTACCTTGACCTTGGAAGATATGCCCAACGGAACACTCAAAGACTATCTCGAGTCCCACGCGGATGTGCCTATGGAACAGCGAAAAAAATGGGCAACTGAGGCTATTGAGTGTATCCAGCTTCTGCACAGTTCGGCTATCATTCATTGCGACATTGGGCCGCATAATTTCCTCCTGGATGATCGTCTTCGTCTCAAAATCATCGACTTTTCTGGATCCTCTGTTGACGGCTCTCACACTGAGATTAGCCCTGGCACTCGATATGCAGCCCCCATACTGGACCGCTCTTTGCAGTGGACACCAACAGTCAAAACCGACCTCTTCAGTTTAGGTTCAACGATATACTATATCATGATGGGCACAGCTCCGTTTGAGGAATTCCAGAGCGAAGACGTGCAAAAGATGTACCGCAACCAAGAATTCCCCGACTTGACTGGCATACCTCATGCAGATATAATCCGAAGCTGCTGGTCTCAGGATTTTGAGTCTGTGGATGGGTTGGTTCCTTTCCTGAATGTTTGAACAGAGGATTGGGACCATGCAACATGCCAGTTCAAGCAGAATGGGCATGAAAGCTGGGATGTATTGTGTAATCTACACTCCTTGGTGTTGGTTAAACTATCTGGCGCTCCTGGGTTTACCCAAAATCATTAGAGAACGCAGTTTAAGACATATATAAGTTAGGCTTGCCCCTCTCATTTGCCCTCTTTTGGACCACATTCTATCAAAAACGGACGGCAACATCTCATATGAATTAACATGCCATACACCACGGCAGGGCTACCTGCTCTTCTAGCTTGAGTGAATGGATTAGAAAGCAGGTTTTTCACATTAAGTTGCGGTTGAGAGCAGTGTTGGACGTTATTCGAGGGCCTGATCCCTTGTAACATTGACGCGCGTGATGGTGCTCTTTCTTGTTGTCTAGATTGCATATACCGTCCTGTACCCGTATATACCACAGAGTTTTTAGAGGGGTTTTCCAAAAGTAACAGCGGTTATGTTAATCACGTTAGTTTCTAGCATGGACACAAGGTCAGCAAAAGGTCTAGACCATACATCTCAGACGCCAGCGTCAAGTTCAGGCGCTAGCCCACCTCTTCAAACGCTTAGGAGACTAAAGCAGCGGCAATAGGGAGTACTCGACAAGGAAAAAGAACCCTAGAAAGCCAGGCAGAAATGTGCCGGTGCCAGATAACAATGTTATCCGCTCTCAACTGGACTTCTATTACCCAGTCGGCTTTTGTTTGGCAGTACCAATGCGAATAGGTAACTGGAAAAGACGCGGAATGCTGGTTGGTTTCAAGTGATGTACCATGAATAGCACACCGCATGTTCTTCAACATTGGGTCGTGTACTTGATGTCGTCCTAGCGGAAATCGCGTATCCCTCAAGCGTTGGTGGGGTTTGAGAGGTTTAGCAGGCAGCAGCCGTGGCTAGCTTTCATTGGCTGATAGTGGAGGCACCATCGTTAGCCAATTAGAAGAGCGACCATAACGGCTACGCCTTTTATTGCATAAATTCCATGTGAGCCGTTTCGAGTTCGCAACTAGAATGACTGTAACGGCTTACCAAGTGCTTCTGTAACATTCTTGCACTTCCTCCCGCCAAAAATACGCACTGGTTCGTCATCGTAGACAGGACAGGGTAGTCCCATCTCGTCGATCATATCCAAGACCTGCAGGTATTCCTCGCCTATGAACCATGGGACAATCCCAGGCCGCCCATCGGCATCACCTCCGCCGACGCCCGACGCTGGTGAGTATGGCTGCTGGGGGCCTATCATTCCAGCCATTCTTGCCTTGCCTGTGGCGTGTGGCCATCAAGTGGTGACCATATCCGTATGTTTCCTGTCACCAGTCTAACTGGTTAGTCACAATGTTATGTGCAACCTCCTAAGGCTTATCATGTACCCTTTCTTCTGCTGTTGATGTCGAGGCTATTGGGGTTTGGGGAGCTGGTGACACCTACCGACTATTGTTTCATATTTATTTGGGCATCGTGCTTTTAATACAGTCCATCAAGCCTCTACGGTAAAATCCACAGTGGTCCGCAAGACAGACATTTGTTCGTTACCTCCACAAAGCCATAGTGATGTCTTCACTCACGCCTATCTATGCTTTCATACCCCCGCTCCCCAGTCCATGCATCTCACCCGGCCGGAAAGAGGGGAGTCTCTGGTTGTGACTGGTCGCTTCCGGCGATGGGATTCCTCGTCCACGATCTCCTCATCGCTCTCATGAGCAAACGGTCGCTTCCTGGTTGCGCAACGCCTTGTCGCGGCGCTTCCGCTTTGCGTACATCGATCCGCCTGCTTTCTATCTTCTGGTTCAGTAGGCATGCTTGCCTTTACCGGAGAGCTCAGTTCCTCCACTGCTTGGGCATTAGGGAGCTCCGGTGAGGAATGTGACGTGCAAGGCGACGTGGTCTGTACTGGAGAGGGGCTTCTGGTTGACCGAGAAGCTTTCGAGAGTGGCGTGGCGGCAATGGTAGAAAAACTGTCTGTCGGTCGCGGCGACGTGGAACATAAGCGGGATGACGATCTGTGGGTTGTTGGCGATTTTGGTGATGTGCTTGTCGACTCGGGCGGCCGTTCCGCGGAGCTTCCCCCTTTCTCTTCTATTTCTGCCCCTAATGTGCCTGGTTTCGTATCGTGCGCACCTATTGATAATGGCTGAAATCGGTGCTCCGAAGTTGTCTCGTCCGTATCATGACAAGCCGTTACTCTCTGCGAAGTATGACGCCACACACCGTCTATATGTTCGTCCGAGTCGGGTGAGGAGTATAACTCGGGGGGGAATGTGTTCTCGTATTCCCATGGATCGCCTCCACCCTCAGATACATCATCTTCCGTGTCTCCATTGCGTCGGGCATCGAATCCGTTTTCAACCGTGCCGGTATCATCGGCGGTGGTGACCTGCATCAGCTGCTGATCCTCGGCGCTACTCCAACCGAAAATAACACCACACACAAATTGTATGAAGCTGTCCATGCTGCCAGTTTGGCCAATTTTGAGTGCCGCATCGCGAGTGGTCCTAGACGAGCTGTGCTGTCGGAAATAGATGGATGATAGGGCGATGTCGCGGATGGCCTTGTCGAGATCTCGGCGGCGCTCTTCGTGTTTTTCAGCGAGAAGTTCTTCGAGATGTCCGCGATTCTCGGCGTGTTTTGCAGCAGCCATGACATCGGCGAAATAGGCGTCCTCGTCAAGGAGTGGAACTGTGATCGTATTGAACCGCCGCCAGTAGTCACCCCATATCATTTTCGGGTTGCTAAAGTCCGGCTTAGCTATTCGTCTCCAGGCCTTGTTCTTCTCGTATGTCATCCCCGGCGGCTGGAAGGCGGGCATTACGTGACTGTTTGTGTGGTGCTGGTCGCGGTCGAATCGTGGGTCTGGCCTGGGCTGCAAAGGAGAGCGGTTAGGCGGTCGGGCGGTCGGGTCGGTCAGAGGTACGGGCGGGTGGATTAAGTAGATGGTAATGTGCAAAGTTCGGTGCTTATATTGATGTAGAAGATGAACCTGTGGAGAGGAAGGATGCTGCGATAATACCGGGGAATGGTTTGGAGGTTGGGTGGTGGAGGTGTTATTTTGAAGATTGGTGACTGCTTGTCAATGAGGGATAATAGGTCTAATCGTCAGCCTACCTTGGCACTGATTGCGATACGTTCGATAAGCAAGCGCCCTTCTTGAGTGCAGGCGCTAAACTGGCGCCGCCTAACCCCGATCCAGTACATGGGCGTAGGTACCTTGCCGGGCATTTCCTAGACAAGATCTTGAGAACTACTTATAACACCCTGCCTTGGCCCGTCTCAGGGTTATAAAGGACTCTCCAACGCTACAGTGCCTCGCCTGCCCGCCTTCATTATCATGATGAGTTCCCTTCGTGACGAATCAACTCAGTCTTTTAGCGACTCTGCTGAGCTGCAGCGGCGCATAGACCAGGTCAAGGCAGAATACCGAGAGAACAGCCAACTGGCCAGGCAAGGTGAGACCTGCACGGCAGCGAAAGCAACAACATTATCAGCACCCGTCAGTCTTGAGCTCACCGAAGTCATTGAGGCTTTTGCCAACGCATCCCTCGCCTCGTTGCCTGATGCTCGTCTTATTTTCGCCTGCTGCCGCCAACCACGCAACACTGACTCCGCCATGGTTCCCCTGTCGCACAAAATTGGCGGGTGGAACATGGTCGGTGTAGTACAGCGCACGCACGACGTAAACTTCACTCTGTGCGTTCCCCTCGACGACCCACCCTGCGACCCGAAATCTACACGATTGATACCTTTACAACTTCGGTGCAGTATTTACTACGATCCTGCCGACGATGACTGTGTCCTGGTCAACAAATCGTGTGTGAGCTTCTATCTCACCAGCTTAAGTTCTTCAACGATCCGGCGGCGCCTATCTTATGACCAGACCGTGGTGATCAAGCCCGGTATGTGGAGGATTTCAGTGGAGGTTAATGACCGCACGGCTGAGCAACATCTCGTCGACTTCCTAGTGCAGCGGAGGCAATTCACCATCACTTTGCATGAAAGTCTGCCTGGCTCTTCATCTGCCGCCAAGCGCCTTGCCTCCGGCGAGGAGCAAATAGCTGCCAAGCGACGAAGGCGGGAAGGGGACGTGACAGAAGTCATCCTTACCACAGCCATAGGCCGGACATGCAAACCAGCCGTTGCCGATGTCGCCAAATCCCTGGTTCCCGCCATTACAGCCTCCCGGGAGATTGCTCGAGCGGGCGGCACACCACTTCTAGACCTCTCAGATGGAGGAGTTGCCGTCGTCCGCTCTAAGTCGTCCAAAAACGACGAGATCAACTATTCCCCCCTGGTCAAAGAACCCGGCGGTGTTTCTAGGTGCAGCGACCAGACCACCTACAGACTACATCGGCTGGAGCGAATTGCTGATACGCTGTCAGCCAGCCTCTTCACTGGCCGCCACTCAGCGTTATCGGGAAAGGTTGTGGCGAAGGTGATCAGGTATAAAGGCAAGACGGCTGAGGACCTGATAAAATGCGCGACGGTCTGGAAACGAGAAAAGTCCTTCCTGGAAAAGCTACATCACGTATGTTCCTGTGCCCTAGAAACCGACCGGTGTATCCGGCCTTTGCTAATGATTAATAGCCAAACATAATTTCCCTCAAGGCCTTCGACGGCCGCGTTTTTGCTATGCTCGTTGAGGAGCTTCCACCATCCCTTCACCGCGGGCTTCATTCACCCTTCAAGCCAAGCGACGCCCATACGATACTTGATGGCACGTCATCCGCCCTCGCATATCTTGCGGACCAACGGGTCATCCACAACGACATCAAACCAGCCAATATCGCCTATTCGCCTAAGCGCGGCGCCGTTCTTCTTGATTTTGGACTAGCTACGACGATCGATGAGAAGGGGCTACCAGGTGGTACCCCTTGGTATATCCCGCCTGACCTTGTCATACAGCGAACGCGAGGGACCCCGGGCGACGTGTGGGCCTTGGGCATCACAATGCTTTATGTGCTGGGAAAGATAACTCTTCCGGAAAGGACAACCAGGGGCTGGCTCATCCGTAACGTGACAAACCGGCACGGGGAAGCTCGTGAACGCTTGCTGGGCTGGCTCGATATAGTCGCTTGCGCTAGGGCGAAGTTAGATCGGACTGGCATGGTGGAAAATACCGTTTTTCAGATGCTAGAGCCTGGAAGCGACTCGAGAATTCAGGCCACACAGATCACAGCCGGCCTTCAGGATTTGAGAGGAACGTCGGCTATCAAACCTCAGTTGTCAAACTTGGAGCCTCACTCGGTCAGAAACAAATACAAACCATCCTAGGAGGAAGATCGCAGAAAAAAAAAAGCATGATGCACATCTTATGATCAGCCAGTCTCCCTTACACATTTCGGTGCTTTTTTGCGCGCGTATGACAATTATCCTCTCTAGAACTTCGACGATTAACACCGAATAGAATTATGGCAATGACTAAATCTCTGAGCTTCAGTCATCCAAAATAGCAGAGATCGCAATCTGGATATTGCGATAGTAAACGCGCCGACTTTGGCAAAGTTCGCTCGCCCCTCTTCGCCCGACGTCGCCCGTGTCGCCATCCACAGCTGTCTCTTAAGCCGAGTGTCGCTCTTAACCATCGTTGACGGCCCGCTTGAGGCGGCGCATGGCTGGCAAGCGTGTTGCGAGGTTATCCTTGCCGCGACAAAATGGATACGATGAGCAGGCAACCAAAGTGGCCCTACTAGAGAAGCAAGTCAACGCATTGCAGGGCCAGTTAGATGCCCAGCGGCAGCGCAAGAGGAAGAAGGTCCGGTTATCGCCTAACAGTACCTTTGCTAATATGGAGCAGATTCGACGGGCGCAGATTGAAGCTGGCAAAGTAGAGGACAGTATGGATGAATCCAGCGCATCAGAAATATCCAGCGAGGCCGAAAGTTGCATATCGGTGGGCGGCAGACGAAGTGGAATAAGTAGTGATAGTGATAGTGATCGTGGTGATGATGGTGGTCCAAATGCGAGGCTGATGCAAGAGGGGATAATTTGAGTGATGAGCAAGAAGACTGATCATTTGGCTTGAACCCCTGCCGCCCATCGTGTTTGTCAGGGAATTCAAGAGGCAAAGACAGGTTGCTGACTGATGAGGCCCTACTGTTCAAATCATGGCCTTTGCTGATGGCGCTCTACCCCTTTATTCCTCAACCTCTCCCTGTCGAGTTTCCTATGAACTCCGCCAAAGACCCCTTCCATGAATATACCGAGCACTGACCGCACGTTCATCACTTTGACTCCTTATTTCGTTGTTGCGTGTCGGTTTCGGACTTTATATCCTGCAGGTTGATGTAATTTCTTAGTGGTGATGAGCCGACTCTTTCCCCTGAATATCCCCCCTGTGTTTTGTGTTTGCGTTGGAGAGTATGTCGGAGTACTGTATTCTGTGCATGCTTGCCCATGACCAAGTCGAACTCGGCTTTGGGTATCACGATGTCCTCATCATACAGTTCGATGCATATTTCCGTTTCGGTGACTTTGACATATACTTCTGAACGCGACTCTTGCTCTTCTTTGATCTTTGGGTATATGGCCCCGTAAACACTCAATTCCGCTTTGTGCATTGCTCGATATTCTTTGTAAGTAGCCATAATGAGATGGATTGTATTACTTCGTTACATGGCGAACCATGCGAATCAAGTGGCTTCTCAAGGCTGCCTGGCTTGTTATACTTCGAGAAGATGCCATCCCGAGAACCAAGCGACCATTGCAGCGGGGGTGCGCCGGCAGAAAAGCATGCATATTAGCTCGTGGTTCAATTCGGGCTGCTTGCATGATGCAGCAAAATCTCTTTAAGTAATTCGAATCGACCTGTGGCGTCTTCATGGAAAATAAGGTCGTTCCTATGTTGTAGCATTCATTAAACATAAGTATTGTTATTGCTGCATCGATGGTGTGCAGTTGATCTTGTGTTATCCTGGCTACCCTAGGACGTGGATGCAAGCCACTACAGCTGACGAACGAGCATAATGTTAGACGCATAGGAGCTGACTCGACCAATGGCTCCCGAAGAACCAGGATCCCCCGCGGAGTTAACTGTGCCAAGTGCTCCATGGTTGCTCGCAGAGGTGCCTTACTGCAGCCCTTCTGAACATAGATATTTGCTAACAGCAAGTACAAACGTTCACCTGCCGGAACTTGTGTGAAGCTAGGATATTATATCAGCTAGATATAGCTTGCCAAGATGGGGTAGCATGCGCCCCATATTTGGGTAAACCGCCAATAGAAGTGATTCCTGATCTAGTGGTGCATGACCCACATGTGGGGAGGCCGCCAATAGGCGGAGAGCGTTAGATCTCCGCCCTTCCGGGTGGTAATATGCCCCTCATTTAGGAAAAGGGCCAATAGGCTTGCGGCAGAAGCGCCTGCCAGGTGAGTTAAACGCTGAGCGGCTACACGTCTGGCAAACGCTCCGAATATTCATCCTTACCCGCACCGAATTCCATAAGACTGAGAACAGTCGCACAACAATGGCGCCAAAAAGCTCTGCCTCCTTACGATTCTCCGACTCCATCGACATTCAAGCTTTTGAAGTAGACGAGCCTCGTCGAAAACGAAGGAAAGCATCCGCAGAGACGATGGCAAAGCTTGTCAGCAACTTCAAAGGCGAACAAGTCACGGACGCCATGCTGAAGGACGCAGCGAAACTCTTCAGCGAAAATTACGGCGTCTGGGGTGATAGGGGACCCGGGAAGCCTGGTGAATATGTCCTCTTCCCTGGTCTATGAATTCGCTAAAAATGCCGAAAGGAAGCCGCGTAAAAATGAGCGCAGACCGTCTCCGAGCACAGTGTCTTCCTGATGGATCGAGCAGCACATACGTCACTGTAACCATCAACGGAATCTTGGCAGGGAACGCTTTCGCGTGTCGCTGGGAGCATGCGGGTCGTCAAGTCTGCTGGGTGACTCAGTTAGTAGTTCACAGCGATTACCGTGAGCGAAGGCTTGCAACCACCCTCCTTTTGACCTTGATTGATGACGACGACGATGCATTCGGGATCATGAGTTCCCATCCAGCTGCTTGTAAAGCTCTTGCGAAGGCAGTCGGAGGTACGTGCTCAACCTTTCTTAGCGAAGTCTTGCTGACTAGGTCTCAGATATTCGGTTTTCCGACGTCTCGATGGACTTTGCTCGAAATCATGCCGCTGGCGTGTTGAAGGCGTCGCCGATCAACTACATACGAGACGCGAAGCTTTGCGGAAGTCTTTTCAACTCCAATGATACTACCGGAATGGTGTCGGGTGTGGATTCCAATTTCTATGTCGATCACGGCGAACCCCTTGAGGCACTTGCCTGGTTCAAGGAGGATGGAAACTGGCCCCTCGGTGAGTTGCCTGACGGGCATGAGTTTTTATTCCTGGTGAAAAAGTCACGCCGGAGGCGTTCTCGCTCTGCTTCGTCGCGGGCGGGGTGTACAGAAAACAATGCGGACAAAGCGTCCGAAGCACTACATTAAGTAGTTAGGTGGTTCTATATTGCCCAAAACCTGCGATTTGTAATTTGTGCTGAATGTCGTCAAACACATATGTGCCAATACCTGGCAGCAGGTACTCCGGTCTCCTGTTGCAGAGAATCTTCTCTGCGCAAGCGGACATGTTCTGTGCTCCATCCATTTCACCAGAGCAGTAGCTCAACCAACTGAGGTGTAGGTAAATAACGGCACAAGTGAAAACCTCCTCCTCCGATGGATTGTAATCCGCGTTAAGACGCAGGGCATCACTCCAATACCTTTCAGCTTGTCCGGGAGGGTACGTTCGAGCTAACGCAATGCATGACCGGACGTGTCCAAGTCGATCGACGATATCGAGGGATTGCATATTCTCATAGAGGATTAACAGTTCTTTCAAGATTGTTCTTGCCTCATCCACTGCACCTTCTCGGAGGTGGATCTCCGAGAACGACAAGAGGAGGCGCCGACGACTTTTCGAGTTCGCCACTCCAACCAATTTGAGGGCAGGCTCAAGCAATGACCTGGCTTGCAACAGATAATGGCGTTGAGGATCTTGAGATATGTAGTCCAACTCGCAGTACAAGTCAGCCAGGGCGGACAGGATAATGATCTTTTTAGATATCCGGATACCATGGGTTCCAGAACATCGCTCGAAGCAGATCTTAGCACTGTAAAAATCGCCTTGGCCCCTCATAATGCGACCAACACAGTAGATTTGGTCCCAAAGCATCTGAACCTGATCGTCATGGGGATTCCTAGCAACTTGAATGTCCCGCGCAATCCGATTAGCGTCCGTGTGCTTTAGCTGGCAAATAAGAGTGTTTACTAGCGACAATTGTAGAGGCTCCATAAGGTGATCTGGTAGGTTGTGTGACTGTTTGATATACGTGAGTATCTCTTGCTCCGACCTCAGAAGATCACCTTGTAGTCGTAGGACTACACTGCGTTGGTGCACGACAGCTGCCGAGGCTGAGGCTGATGCCGAATCCGTAAGCATTGCCGCAGCGATATCAAGAAGTTGCATCCTGTTACCAAGCGGACTGGATTTTGAAACTGTGACTAGAGCCTCGATCATGTGGGTTGAACGCGGTATTTGGCGTTCAGTCTCTTTATAGAGTTGAACGATCTGGCGAAGGACAATACAGAAGGTAGTACGGTGTGGCCCGTGGCTATAAAGTTAGTTTCCAAAGAGAATGACGGGTCCCGTAACGCACAGCAAAGCCATAACTTGTTCTTCTGGCCAGGACATAAAATGACTGTCGAATGCATCGCGACACTGTTCCGCGCCCAAGTTGACGGATTTGTGTACAACTCCCAAGCCTGGCCGAAACTTTTCCAAGTCTTAAGGGTTAGCGATAGCAAATTCAATGACAAGGGCTGTATTAAACTTACCATAGCGAAATTTTTGGTATGCTCCAATGTCAACAGCCATTATTGGAGCAGCAAGAGATGCTTGTATAGCATGACCAGGCAGCTTGGATGCAACAACTGAGGGATTGCCTAGAAACGTGCTGCAATGCGAAAGGAGGGTATTGAATCGACTGTCTGAAAAGCCAAGTACCATTTTCTCCGTGTAAGTCGCGGCGCAGAGAACAAGGCTTATACCATTCAAAGCCTGCAGCTTCAGCTTGCGGCTTGAAGCCACCTGATTATCTGTGTGATTTCGCTCGAAAACAAAGCGCAAAAAGCTGCTTCTTGACTTGAGTGGGCGAGGTTCCTGAAGCGCCGAGTTGAAGTCACGCGCCAGCTCGACCATATCCAAGAATTGGACCCCTAATGTATGAGCCCCATTGCATAGTTCTGGTTGTTGGAACAGATCTACCTCAAGCCCATTCAGGCTGAGAGCGATAGAAAGAACCATGGTTGTTGGTGAGTGCTGGATAGAGAAGTTTGTCGGAATGATCTCACTCGTCACTCTAGGGTTGTTATGAAGCCGCTTCTTATGTCAGCAGCTATCTATGCCTAGATGGCGGGGTCCAGCAGACAGCCGACGCGTTCAAAAGCTAACCCGAAGCGCCCCACTTCGCATTGACCAGCTGTCCCCTAATTGCCGCTTTGCACTTAATCTCTATCTACATGTAGTTTTGTACCGCCTTCGTGTGGACATTGGCTTCCTTCTAACGTGACTTCTATGCTAGGATCTATCCGGGGCCTGGTGCCTTGTGCTGTGGTTCTGCGTACCTACAGTCCTCCCCAATGTGTAGCTTTGTCTGGTTTGTGATTCGATCCTGAACTACCCAAGGATCTCGGTTTGCGACATGTAAGTGATGCACTTGGCAATAGCCGTTTCATTGAACTGTTCGCGAGGTGCATGGTGATAACCCAACCCATTGATGCAGGGTGACAAGGTTTACTGTTTTCTGCATGAGACTCGTGATTGGACGTAGCTGGGGTCCGCCACTTCAGCTTTCCTTTTATAGCGTTTTTGCTTAAATCCAACTTGTGGCCTGAGGTGTATTCGAATGTAGATGCTAAGTTAGGGGCTTGATTATCTTTTACAGTCATAATTAGTTAGTCACAGTGTTGCTCATAGTATTATACCCACTGTACCACTGGAGACTCGGTGGGTGGGGACTGCCAGCGGTTGGGGATAGATCACCCCTGGAGTATGCACCTGTCTGTAATAGCGGCGCTTACACCCACCGAAAAAGATCAAGCTGACGGGACCGCAGAGTATGTGTCATCGTCGTTAAGGTTCTCACTGATTCGGTTGTCTGTGCTGACTTAAAGTTGCTTCTGCTGTGAGTTGCAGAGAAGGGACCTCGTTCTTCTAGATCCAACCTCCCGATGTATTGCCGGCTCCGGTACCGTGCGACTTCCGCTCCAAGTTCAATTTTCAGGTAATCAGTACTGGCTTTGAGAGCGGTGGGACTGGCTTACGTCCAGCATTAGCTCTATGCAATAGGATTGTGCCATAAGCAGGTGAGGTCTCCCTCCCCCTCTTCGCCTTCCATGTCCCTCTTGCTATTCCAGTGAAAGGCGTAAGAATATACCGGCCGGTTTATCAATGCATGCGCTCCTATTGTAAGAACAGATAACGAGGCAAGCATATCAGGTGATCTAAGAAGTTTGCAGAATGTCGTGACGAGGAGTTCCTTACTTTCTAGAGGGGAATGCCTCTAGACACAGTAGACATAAGTTAGGACAGAGACTGGGGTTGTTGCTTACTAAACACCCCTTGGGTACTCATTCGTCTAGGTTTGTAATGCTACTTAGCTTGCCTCGTTGCACCCCATTGCACCTCACTGCCTGGAACCTGGCCCCAGTGCCCTGCAGTCCTGCTTCCTTTGGCCCGGTATTGTTATTGCACCTCCTTGCACCTCCTTGCACCCCCCACAGACCATAATTCTCATGGCATCTGTACCTTTGTTGCCCGCCAACACTGCCTTGCACTCTCTTGCACTTCCTTGCACTCTCTTGCACTGCCTTGCACTTCACCCTCTCTCCCCACACTTTCCAGCACCCACATACTTCCGTGCATGACGCTGCTGCCTCCATGTCCTGCTTTGCATCTCTGGTTTGTGTACCGTGACATCCGTGTACACCAGCAACGCCTCAAGCACCGAATACGTACATAAAACTAGGGATATAATTTTAACTTCTCATGAATGAAAGAGAATTGTTTCTGAAATTGATTGTTATTGATATTGCAATTGAGCAGATGAGCCTCTGAGGGAATCAGGCAGTTCAAATGGAAACCCATAGCCGGGAATTTGGAGTCACGGCATAGTAACTGGGCCTATCCAGAATCCTGGATGTATTGATCCCGTGTTTAGTGGGGTAGATACTACCAGGATCCTGGCCTACATACAAAGTCGCCGATAGCGCTTCGCTTCATGTGTCCGGGTTCTAAGCTGCAGAGTCTCCAAGCTGACCACCTGATATCGGATGCCGAGGTCATGG
Organism: Colletotrichum eremochloae; assembly: GCA_030867245.1. Taxonomy (NCBI): domain Eukaryota; kingdom Fungi; phylum Ascomycota; class Sordariomycetes; order Glomerellales; family Glomerellaceae; genus Colletotrichum; species Colletotrichum eremochloae. The sequence continues at coordinate 38,969 of MU844598.1, read as the reverse complement.
CGCCCTCATGGTGCGCGACATCAGGGACCATTTCAGAAGTGAGTATTGTGATTTGCATTGCATAGAGCAGTAAGACGCTCGTGATAATGCTTTAGAGTGCTAATAAACGTGTCTGCTCCCATGTATACTTCTGCTTCACCCGCCCTTCCTTCTGACGCAGCAATCGCGCCGTGCCCGCTCCTTGATGCGATTGAGCGTCGAGTCCAGGAGTATAGTAGTGTGAGGAAGAATGCTGACGAGACCCGGCAAAGGGACGCTGATGTCCGACCAAGGTTGGCTCGTCCATCCTCACCCGACGTCGCCTGCACCGCCAATCAAGAGGCTTTTCTTACTGATGAAGAGCTTGGCGTCGCTCACCGTTTACTTCAAGTCTGATGGATCTTCAAAGGCATACATACTGCGGCACTACAGTTTGTCGTATCGGAACTCCTACGTTGGTGTGCAGTGACGGCTCTTAGGTAGGCGCTTGATCATGTAGCTTTCCCAATCGTAATTGAAAAGTCACAGTGTTGCGTGGAGGAGCCAACTCCGGCTTCCGTTGCATCAACGCCAGGGGTCTTGGGTGGGGTTGAAGAGCCCATTTGGATTACCCAACCTCTGTTATTGGAGGTGAAGAGACTCTGATCAATAAATATACACTGTGTAAGCATCCAAAAACTGACACGTCTATGCAGAAAGACATCAGAGTTGGGGATGGAGTGACTCATTCTTTCCAGACCCATCCTCCCGTTGAATTGTCGGCCTTCGCACCGTGTGGTCTCTTTTCTGGGTTCAAAAATCAGATAATCAGCACGGACTTGGAGTGCGGCATACCCAGCTTACGTGGAACGTCGACTCTATGCCATAGGATTGTAAAATAAACAGGGGCCTCTAATGTCTTGCGGCTCAGATTACTGTAAGCTCAAGAATGTACAGAGTCAGAGTCTCTGGCCCCTTGTTGTGTTCTTCCCTCCTTTCATAGTTTTGGGCGTGATGGAGGGGAAAGGAAGCTGATATCGGCTTACGTGAAGCTACTACGGGTGGTGAAGCTTCCACGGGATCCGGAAATGGAGCCGGCGGTATTGGGTCCTTGGTAACAACGCAGCCGGTTTTAGCCCCTGTATCTTTCGAAGCGCATGCGCTAGGTAATCAAGCTCGCCAAGACCAACGCCTTCTTTCCCAGCCTTCGATTCTTCCCGAACTGCTCGTAACTGAGCTGTGCTTACGAACTAAGCCAATCCCAGCTCCTCCAGGGTGACAAATCCGGCCACCAATCACAGCACCATGGCGGTGCTCATCTCTTGCAGCGCACGACCTCGCTGATTGATTCATGGTGTGAACTACGCCTCGGCCAATTGTTTGTTGGCATTACGAGTGTCATGGTACGTGCTGTACAGGTGCCAATCCACCCTCCTCTCGGGACTCAGAGGCTACTTGCTCAAACGATGAAGAGAACTTTTAGGTACAGTTTTCTACATGACAAGATCCCAAAAAGCTAAAAGTGGCTGCAGTGTAAGCTGCAAGTGCTTGGTATTGGCTACTACTACAAGGTGGTAGAAGTACTTCAAAGTATACGTAAGTGCAATTAGTCAGAGGAAGCCATTTGTGCTCAAATTTCTATCTGTATTATGTTCTGCTGCGACTTTCTGCAAGACACACGACTGCCAGCCCCCGCACTTTGACCCGTGAAACTTCGTGGTTCATTGTTTCACCTAGGCCGTTCATTCACCGGCCCGAGGAGTGGAGTCAACAGTACACTCTCTCGGCCTGTTAGATACCTTGGTTGGGCGACTTCTGCGACGAGCAAAACTAGCTGGCGTCCTTTGTATAGGCACTGGATAGACCCTTTCCTTCTGGGGGTTTAGCAGTGGAAGGCTGCGAAGGGTAGTGACACTCACCATGTCTGCTTTCGATAGCGGCCATGACGGTGCATCAATAGAGCTATACTCATAGTGCTTGTGTTTTCGTCGCAGCACAATGTAAATGTCCGCTTGATAGAGGCGGCTTATTTCATCGCATCGCCACATGATATTTTCTCTGGCCTTTTCAAAGTTTTCGTTGGTTCTATCCCGTGTCCTTGGTAGGGGTGGGTCACGCTGAGGAGTAGCCATCGTGCTTCGAATTCGTCGCAAGCTCCTGGCCACTCTGCTATGGCTTGTCGTTCATTTGGGGAATTTATATGAGCCTCGAATAGACGAAACGGTAACCTAGAATTCGGGCTATTAGAAAAGTCCCGTTTTGGCGCAGGTAATTCCTTCTGCCCGGATCGCGGCCTGGTTTTGGGTCGGAGGCTAGCATCATAAGCCTCAGCGGCGTGATAGCGACCGTGATCCTGGCTGCCGGCCCAACCCCTAGGGAACCAGGTTGCTGGATTACGCCTGCAGGTATAGATATAATCCACCGTCGCCGACATCATGAGATTATCACTTCGTGACGTATGACACCTAGTCGATCATGCAGAGCAAGGCCTTTTCTATCATCGGCGATGCTATGGATGTTGACGACGACAGAACTAGCACTAGCGTGAGCGATACGTTGCCGCAAGATAAGAGAATATGGCTTCGCCATAACTCGTGCTATACTTTACACCACCGTGGCACGCAGTCCCGTGGCATTGTTCTGTGTCCTGGATGTGTGTCCTGGATGTGTGTCCTGGGTGTGTGTCCTGGATGTTTGTGCTGGGTGTGTGTCCTGGATGTTTGTACTGGATGTGTGTCCTGGATGTTTGTGCTGGGTGTGTGTCCTGGATGTTTGTGCTGGATGTGTGTCCTGGATGTTTGTTCTGGATGTGTGTCCTGGATGTGTGTCCTGGGTGTATGTCCTGGACGGACCGGCTAGGAGACCTACCAGAAGGACGCGGTTTCGGGCCGAAAGCTCAAACGACCAAAGAGGATATATACTTGCGGTTGCAGAAGCAAACATGCTCGGGTCGTTTCGGCAGCGACTCCGCCGTTGAGATTGCAACGATTGCATGGCTTGACCTTGCAGCCCGGGGAACATCGGGCGAAGAAAGCGCGCGCGCAAGAAACCAGGATTGGCATCGGAATGGACAAAGTCAAGCAAGCGATGGCCTATTGAGAGGCTGACGAAAGGGACAACCCCAGAGCTCGTCCGAACTATTTCAATCAGGCTTGTTAGAAGTAATCCGTTAGAACTCTTCATTGATAATGCGAAAGCTGGCTTATATCCAGTTGCTGTCGGTGTTTGAGTCCCTCAAGCGTATCGTTAACTCTGATCGTTGGGGCGGACTGATCAAGCTACGATCCGGTTACGGTGTCTCGAGCGTCGCCATAGATATTTATATGAGTGCGCAAGTACCGCCTACAACAAGGGCGATGCTCCTCAAGCGAACGCGATTCGCTAGACGTTTAAGGGAGCTTGTGGTGCACGCGCCCTTATTTCTGGTTATCTACTCGGGCACAGCTGAGGCAATCGCGTGGGTGCCTTGACTGTTTGTACCCAAATCAAGCTAATCTTCCAACTAGCGACAGATCCTCAGGCTTTGATATGCCAATGCTGAGACTCGTGGCATCTCACGTTGCGCATGATTCCCCTTCTAAACTCATTCCCGCCTGCAAAAGGCTCGCGCAGGTAGCAGACTCGGTAGCCAGATCCGGGTGACCATGCGACACCTTGAGTATCGCAGGAGAAGTGAGTTAATTCTTGAGCGCGGAATGAACTAGCTCACGGCTTTGTGTTGGAGCCTACCTGTAAGAAGCGTTGCGGCACGAGCCTGTCTCTCCGCGTGGCACTGGGACTCACACTGTACAGCGGTCTTTCAACCGCATGCATGTATTGTAGCACTTAGTCACTCTCCTTTGTTGCGTTCTGTTGCTTTTCGTAGCTGTGTTGATCGCGGTGTTTGCCGCATTTTCGTTGCAGGTTCGTCGCAGCCTGTGTTTATATGCAATTACCGTATCCTGCGATGAGTGCTGCCTAACTTCTGGTTTCTCCGCTGGCTGCAATGCACTTGAACGTCTGTTCCTGGTTTGGGACTGCGACCAAGGTCCATCCAGGTCACCGGTGCACGTCCGCCCCCGGTAGCAGGAGATACAATCCCGCATCCAGGGTACTGGGGAGTGTCAGGTCTCTGTGACTGGTCCCAACGAGGGGCGGGGTACTGGTATCTCGACTGTACGATACAGTTGCTACTATTCACCATGGCTGGGCGGTAATGCGCTGACCAGTCCCCGGACCGCAGCTTGGGTATTGGAGTCTGAGTGACCGGTACCAAGCCTATCAGGAGATGCTTTGACTAGTACCGGGCACCATCAGATCACGAGTTACTGGTCCAATCTCGAAGACGGATTTCTGAGACTGGTTACGCTGACCGCCATAGTACTAGTAACAGGAGGCTTGGTTCTTTTCTAGCCAACTGTTGCATCCCATGCATGGGAATACCAGTAATGAGGGCTTAGTTTAAATGATGCCACTAGAACCTGGACTGGATGCACCGGAATGCCCTGCATCAAAATACAGCGGTGATGGAATTAGCTGGCTAGAAGATTACTTACCTAGTGGAGCCGGATTTAGCTTAAACCCGGGAGCCGGATGCCTCGCCAGTTGAGTAATTGTGCCTTCACAGCCAGTATTTGATTTATTCCCAGAGGCCCGGCTGCTAAGTGTCAGGTGACCCCCAGGAGACAAGGAATATATTATCGATAGCGGTACATACTGTACATACTGGCTCTGGGCCTCTCTCCTGTCTTACCCATCAGGTGAGCTGTTGGATCTACTCCTTGCTAATCGTTTTCCTGGCTAGGCCAGCCATGCTTGAATCCCTACGAACGACGTCGGCGGCAGTGTGCATCGATGCATCCGTCTTTCCAGTCATCTTCACCGTGCTGCACTCAGCTAGGAGGACACCAGGCATGCCCTACAACCCCAGACACCGACTGGCTTACAGTAGTACTTCCAGCGTCTTTGACAAGCCGTCGATTCTTCGCGACAATCATCTTAACGTTTCCACGACGTTCTCGACGACATGTATAATCAATCGTTTACCTCATCCACGAGTACAGTCAACGGTTCTCAATGGTTCACCAACTCTCCCTAGTCAGCTACGTCAGGTCCGTGTCTGTTAGCTCGCTGAGGATGGTTAGCTGCCACTTGGCCGATTGGCTTCCACATGGGGGTTTTTCCGCTGGAGAAATCAAAGCCCGGCCGACGAGGCTGTTGTACCTGTCCTGCATAGGCATGTGGTTTCGCTCAGCTGCGACCTACTTGAACTCGGTCGTGCGTTGCGGCCACCACAACACGGAGGTCAGCCGCTCTCTTTTCGCCTGCCAAAACAACAAACTTTTGATCAAAGAATGTGCATCCTTGGTTGCATCTTTGCACACCACAATGAGCCAAATCTTAATCCCTCGCCAAGCGGACGAACTGTTCGTCCACATCACCAGCATAGCAATCTGGAGTTCATACTAACCAGTCTAAACAGGCACAAGGCCATTATCGCGTACCTCTCTTCAATCAACCTCCCGAACGTCGCCGCTGCCCTCAGGGAGGAGCTGCGGATCGGCGAAACCTTCGATGCGGCCACCTCGAAGAGATACGAAGGTCTGCTGGAGAAGAAATGGACCAGTAGTATGAGGCTACAGAAGAGGGTATGTTGTTTCTGTCTGCGCTGACTACTGTGAAACAGTTTTCACTGATGACAATCTAGATAATGGAACTCGAGTCTCAAATTGCGTCTCTACAGCTAAAACTCGACATTTGACACCGACATCGCTGTCCCGACGGACTCATGATCCCGCCAACTGGCTGCCCCGTTCCCACGCCCGACACACTCTCGAGTCCCACCGCGAACCCATCACATGCATTGCCTTTCACCCCATCTTTTCAGTCCTTGCCTCGGGGTCTGAGGACTGCACCGTTAAGGTCTGGGACTGGGAGCTGGGCGAACTTGAGAAGTCTGTCAAGGGGCACACCAAAGCAGTGACCGATGTCGACTTTGGAGGACCGCGAGAGGCCACGCTGCTGGCTTCATGCTCAAATGACTTGACAATCAAACTATGGGATCCTTCAGACGACTACAAAAACATTCGAACATTTTCTGGCCACGATCATAGCGTGAGTGCCGTCAGGTTCGTCCCCTCGGGAGCCACCGGCGCTCTAGGCTCGAGCAATCTTCTCGTTTCGGCCAGCCGCGACAAGACACTACGAATTTGGGACGTTTCAACCGGCTACTGTGTCAAGACACTACGAGGGCACGCAGACTGGATTCGTGACGTTTGCCCATCGCCGGATGGCCGCTTCCTTCTCTCGGTTAGTGACAACTACACAGGGCGGCTCTGGGATATTAGCGTGACGAATCCCAAGGTGAAGCTGACGCTCATCCCCCACGAACATGTCGTAACATGTTGTACGTTTGCACCACCCACTGCCTACCTCCATCTAGCCAAACTTGCAGGCCAGGAATCCCTGCTCACAACCAATACGACCGAGTTTATGGCAACAGGCAGCCGCGATAAGACGATTTGTCTTTGGGACGGCAGGGGAAATTGTATCAAGACCTTGACCGGTCACGATAACTGGGTGCGGGCCCTTATGTTTCACCCCGGCGGCGAGTACCTGCTGAGTGTGTCCGATGATAAGACATTACGATGCTGGGATCTTGAACAAGGGGGCAAGTGTATCAAAGTACTTGGTGACGCACATAGTGGCTTTGTCTCGTGCTTGCGTTGGGCACCAGGCATAACTCGCGAGGTGGCTACCCAAGGTGAGGGACAGAAGGGTATCGAGACAATACCAAGGAAGACGGCCGAGAACCCACACAACATTCAAAGCCAACGCGTCATTGCAACCGGGAGTGTTGACCAGAAAGTGCGTATCTTCGCTAACTGACGTACCTCGGGCGACGAGAGCTTGTGTAGAAACCAAGGCCCCCACCCATGTTACATGCAGGGGAACAATATGCTTAAACATCCAGTACTCGGGGCAGAGGCAGGGTAAACTCACGGCGTATGGATCGTGGGGGGCAATTGACAAGCGGGAGGAGCAGACGTGAAAGGATCCAACATATTTATTCGTTACCGAATGAGGATCATGCCGTCCTTTTGCTGACGCTCGGAGCCTTGCTTTGAATAGACCACAACATACATTTGGCGTATTGATTGCCAATGACTTCGGAACGCCCGAAGCTGCCTTTGCTTGGACACTCTAAACCACCATCTTGTCTTGAAGTGAGTGTAAAGGGATGGCGTACGGTAACGACAGACAGGCGCGCAGACGGTACTAACGCGACTCCTGTTGCCATGCCATTACAGCTGCCGGCTGGCGTCCGAAGAAGCGCATGTGGTCGGTTGGAGACGTAAATACCAGCTGCAGGAGGCGACTCGCCGCACAGGCGTGCGGGCGGCGACTGTTGCGTCCGGTCCAAGGCCTTACCAACTTTGCCTGGCATAACCAGGCCGCAGCCGTCAGCAGGCGACACAGCCTCTGCTGGCGGGCGCGTAGAGAGGCAGGGTCCAGCAAAGCATCCTGGGTCGTTTGTCGCAGGGAAAGCGCGTTGTGTGCGTTGACCGCCTGAGCCGTGGGCGGGGCGCGGGGCGCGGGGCCTAGCGTCGTCCAACAGAGAACCCATGGGCTCCTCCACGCACGTGTCGTTAGAGCTGTTGGTGACGTGACCTACGGCCTGCATTCGGTCGCCGCCAATGGGGACTGTGCACCTCGGTACCCTGATCACTGTACGTTTGTACATATCGGAACGGACACACTTTGGGGCGCTATAGGGGGGCACAGAACCACTGTAGAGCTATTACTCAAGGTTTAACTATCTCATTACAGTGACCGTATGCCCCAAAAGCGCGCCTGTGGCCGTAAATGCGGGTGGCAAGACGTTTCTTAATCATGCCACGTGTGACGCACTAATGATAAGCCTTCTGAAATCTGTCAACGCAGGATCTCCATCGCAACCTCTAAGTCCTGGATCTCCTTTTTCAGTCTCTCCCTACGCTCCCTCGTCCGACGGGACTCACCCACCAGAGCAAGCAGCTTCTCCGGATCAAGGGAGAGGACCCATTGGTCCGAAAATAGCTGAAGGGGACTCTCTGGGCCAGAGAGAAGCTTGTAGTCAACCGCCTGGCTGAAGACGTTATCAACGAATCGCTTGTAAGCTACCTTATAGTAGGCTTCGAGGGTGTCATGAATGGTCTCCGTGGCATGTGTTGCGTTGCTCTTGTTCGTGACCGCGTCCGGAATATCGTTCAGATTGACGATAAGCTGGCTCTTTCCCCACTGAGAACTATCTCTTCTGGCCTTAGGCCGCAGCGTTTCCTTGATCCGGGAGCCATAACTCTTCTGCTGGTTGTGGTTGAAGTAGTGATTCAGCGTGTACGGCTTCAGCTGCCGCTCGACGTTAAGCAGCAAGGTCGCCTGGTTTATGCTGCCCTTGTATTTGGTGCAGAGGTCGTCCAAGATGGCGGACGAGACGTTTTGGAGCACTTGAGTGTCTGCACAAACGATCTCTAAAGCCGCCAGAATGAAGCGATGAACAATCAGGATGATCTTGCTGAGATATTGCTTCGCAATTTTCTCCCACTTCGCCGACTGCTCCCGAAAAACACTTGGAAGAACGCCGTGGCCGAGAGAGCCCAGGTCAAGGCCACGGGAGTGGCGATGAACAGCCGCAATCCACTCCATGATGCCCTGTTTCGGAAGCTCAATAGACCAATCTGTGGTGATGATGTTATCCAAGTCAGGAAATGCCCCAGGTGTAGGAATATCAAATGTATCAAGCTGAATAATGCTGCTGTCATCCTCTTCATCTTCCCTCCCCCCCTCGTCGTCACCCTCTTCATAATAGACAGGGCTTGCAGGGACAGGGCTTTCAGGGGGAGCGATTGAAGATTCGGCCGCTTCCACTGGAGCATCGGGTTCGACCTGAGTCTCTGATTCGAAAAGGTACATGCGAGCAAATTTGTCGAAATCTGTGTTGAACTGCTCTGTTGTGTTGACGACGGCTGTGATAAGCCGCAACGCGTTCCTGTCAAATGCTGGGTGTGCCGAATAGTCAGCATTTAGCGCTGCACGAACCAGAGTCTGAAAGCTGCTTGCGATGCCAACGAGGTATTGTTGTTGCTCACGCTCTGTTTGCCGAGGTACACCGAGATCCTTGAGCTTCTTCTCGGCATTTGCCAGTTTCTGTCGCGTCTCGCCACGGAGCTCAGGGAACGCACGATCAGTGATCTCGCCAAGTAATTCCTCCAACCGTTCCCTCAGCGAAGATATACCAAACCGATCCTCCGGAAGGTTGTTCCAGGGATATTCTTGGAAGATGGCTTCACGCTCTTTTAGAGCAGCGAAGGCATTGTCCTCTTCGCCATGGTCGTCGCCCCCGCGGTTTGTAATTACATGGTAACCAAGCTTGAGAAACTTTCGGTTACCTTCCACCAAATTCACCACAGCGAGTCTGGCGGTTCGTTCCGTCACCAGATCGGCCTTGGTCAAAATTCCGAGTGTTCGGCCCCCGGTTGGATCTGCCTCCTCTGCAAGAGCCAGAATCTCCTGGGTGGCGACGTCGACGTTGCTGGGCAGGACGGCGAGAATGATAGTTCGACTGTCCTTGATGTACCTCTTGACCATATCCTTAACAAGTCCTTTATCCTTGTTCGTGGTGACACCCTCGGTGGTGGTGCGGAAGATGCCAGGTACGTCGATAACAGTAAGGTAATCCTCTTTTGGACCGCATTTCTCGATTTTCAGTATGTCCTCAGAAAACGTGTTTTCGCTAACTGTGTTAGAAACAGTTTCGATGCCCATGAGAGCGTTAGCCTGGAGTATTAGTTAGATTAAGTTGTCATTCCATTCTGGCTAATAACTTTACCTGTGCCAAGATGTCGGGAAACTCTGTGCGGAGCTGTGAGGTTGTCTGCACCTGCCTGCGGTACAACTCGAGCTCCCTTTTGTGTTCTTTCGACGCATGTGGGCCAGGAATGATCGCGATTTCAATTCGCTGCTGTGCCTCGCGGCGATGTGTGATCTGGGTAGCATATCGGGTGCAAAGTTCCTGGCCGCGAGGGAAGGGGATTCCCGTCAGGCTCTCGAGTAACGACGACTTCCCCGAACTTTGATCACCCACAGCTACAAGCTGCGGAAGAGGTAGATAGGCTCCAATGTTCCTTTCACGGAGTTGATCAATCTTCCGGAGCCGATCCGGACTCGTGAGGGGGTAGTGCTGGTCGTTGGACTCAAGAGACATTGCAACGGAATGAACGATATGAAACAAGAGATCTTTGTATGGATGAATCACGAGGTGAAGGAGGACTGAGTGATGGCAGAGACCGGGTTTATCTCTGAAATGAGAGCTGGTGCCTGCTCTGGAGGCATCCGTAGTATGGCCTCCGGCAGCAACGCAACGGTTGGAGTCTGTTATGAGGATGGGAACGAATGCAGGGCGTACTGACTGACAGGGATGCTACCGAGCTGTTGCGAAGGTATGCAGGAGGCCGTGCAAGTCGGACAAGCATAACAGGTACAAGCCGCTTTGTGTACCAACGACTCGTACCTGCCGTAGTTGAGGTAGGTATTTTTGGTAACGTCATGATAATGCCTAGCGGATGAAGGAGGGGAAGCATATCCTGGAACATCATCGCCATTGGCATCCGAAACTCTCTGGCATTGTGTCTTGGTAGAATAAGGAATGAGGCTAGCAGACTGCTCATGCAGCTATGTACATCGACGTGGCACTGATCTAGTCGCAATGGCGGACCCACTACACTAGAGCTGCATTCACCGGCTGCAAGTCCACGGCTTGCAAGTCACGCTAGATAGTAAGGGTGAATGTGACTTGTGAGCGAATGGCTTGTTGAGGCAACCGATGCCTGTGAAGTCTGATAGACACCTCTGCGCAAAGAAACTCGCCAGGCCGCCGTGCCTCGGCTTTGTAACCATAACCGAGGTGTTTGCGTCTGGCAGGCGCTTAGAAACGTGCGGCCGATTTTAACTTGGCCCAACCAATATAGTCATCGACGGCAAATCAGTTTGAGCAACTTCATTAGTACCCCTCGCTAGGGAACGGCTAGGCGCTGGAGGCGTCCAAAATAAGCTCAACAATACTGTCAAATTTCCTTAATAATTTCTTCACACAAAGCCTTGTCCTCTCTCAGGCCAAGGCGCTCTAGTTCCGTAGAGGCTTGCCTCAAATAATACAAACCACTATTCAAGTGCACGCGAAGCATCGACTCGCCAGTTGCCATGCAAACCCCATCGTCAAACATGGCAGGCCTATTCCCCTCCACCCGCCCAGCATCCCATTTAAGCTTTCTGACCAAGGTGAGAATTTGGTCTGCTGTTGGGCTGCGGTCTGCAAGGCAGAGTTCGCTGAAGGCGTACTTCAAACTTGTGAACGCTGTGTCGTACTCGGGAATCATGGTAAAAGTCTTGACTGATCAGAGGGGTTAGTGAGCAATGCTTTGATATAACAAGGAGGACTCAGAATTGGCCCTGTACCTTGGATGTCTTTTCGTAGTGGAATTGGGATCTGGATTATGCTTCTTGGTCCCGTTATCCGATAAATTTGTTATGCTGTGATGAAAACTAGAAGTCGTTTGGGGGTAGGCGGGGGAGAGGTTAGGTTAATAACTTATCAGCCCCGCTTCTCGTCAGTGACCGGTACTAACATGACGCATGCGGAATGGAAGTTACTCCAACGTCACCCTGAGAATCAGGCGACGACAGTAATCTGAATACCAGGTGCCCCGCAGCGTTATTTAACCCAAGAATTTACCAAAGTGCCGAAGGTTAAAGTGGCAAAGGGTAGAAAGAGACGCATTCACTGATACGCTGATCATAGTAATTAAAGCGAATCGCAGCGTATTGTATCACTTAGAAATGTATATTTCTTGATTCTGACCTATCCTCTTGGCAGAATCCGGGTTCATATACCCTTACTGTCTTTGTTGCCTAATACTCCATTGTGACAATACCCATCATGTGCCTTGCATACCCTCTCTATGTTTTGGCATGTGGCGATTGGTACTGCTTCTCGAACTAAAATGCGATCATGCGGCCAGGGTCAAATATTCGCTTTGCAGTCTCCTGGACAGCCTCGAAGCTCATCAAGTTACAAATCCCACTCTCCAAATGATTACAAACGGCGGCCAATGTACCAAACTCCTTACGACAGCTTTGTTTCGGGCAGTGGTAGAGTTTCTGCTGGTGCTTAGGTGATTGAAGGTGCTGATTCAAGGAATCGAGGCGTGCGAACCCACTTCCGCAGAGGAAACAATCGAAGGTCTCGGTATCAGCATTCCAGGATTTCGACGTTGCCTCAAAACTGGTCGATGTAGACCACTCCAGTAATCGTTTGGTCAGCACGCTATTTGGATCACTGCGCTTGACCGCTTCGTAGACTTTCATACGATCCAGGGGCGCTTTCGGACATGCACCCTTTTCAAGATGATGAAAAACGCCGGCTGCCGTCACGAATGGAGAGTGACAGAAACGACAAGATGCGTTCTTACCCCGATGCTGTTTGCCGTTGCGATGCTGTAGACGTCAGGTATTTGTATTAGCGACCTCCAGCTTGATCACAAACCATGTTAATGCTGTTCAGGTTTTGAAATTCACGATCGCAAGGATCACAATAGAAATGTTCCTCAACTTCGTGTTGTCTAAGGTCTTCTTCGTCATCGAAAACCTCAGAGCAGGCGTCGAAATCGCAATAGTGTTGGGGTTCGTCAGAGGCCGAATCTGCCCAGTGACCGAGGGCATCCATATGCTGTTCGACTGATTTTTGACTGTTAAAGTAGCGGTCGCAGCTTTCGCATTCATGATCGGGAACCTGATGGAACTTAGCGGCCACATGCTGATCGCGAGCCGTCCACGTTGACCATGTCCGCCAGCATGTGCCACAGGCAAAAGCCATCATCGAAAAAGTTGGAGGTAATATCAAAAGATGAACGCTAAGGGTGATGAAGATAACTTTGAACCGACTGACATTTCTGCGAAAGCGAAACCTTTTCTATGTCCAGTCATAGAGCCGAAGACCTCCCCGCGTGGGCAGTGGGGATGGCAGCTTTAAGTGCGCCAAAAACAATGTCACCACCACCGCCTCAGCGTGAAAATACGTGTCGTACCTTGCTAGTCACTGAGACATGGCGCCCCCTTATCTCTGCATCAATGATGGTCATTAATCGGCCTCCCGCAGCTACATCATGCCGAGACTTGGTGATAGGCTCTGTGGCGAAACGAAATCGATGACGGGTTGGGTAGCAGCGGGGTTGACCTGTTGCTGGGCTTGAACATGGTTGTACAGGGTTATATAATAGCGCCAGAGAACAGTAGGCTTCCCTTCCCCGCTACTCAAGTTTAGCCACAATACCCTGGTTTTGATCAGTTTAGTCTGCATGGCTGCAGGTATTTCAACCCACCGCGACAAGCGACTTAAACCAACGTCAAGGATGTCGTGGGTCCACCGTGTAGCCAACTTGTGATAACCCACGTGTCGCCATAGTAGGCACTTGTAAATACGTTGCGTTGACAATTCATAAGGGTGAGTCAACCACTAACGCAGACGGCGGGCCTGCAAAGAGAAGGTCGCGGCTAGGCGCAGGAGGCGTGCCACTTCGTTTCCGCGAATCCTGCAATATCGGGCTGATTCGCACTTCACCTTGAAAGTACAATAAGAATCCCAAAATAAACTTTATTTCTCGTGATGCTCGATCAATACCATCTATAATCTGAAATCATTCCGCTTTTGACAGTAACCCCGTTTGCAACCCTCACAGAGATCAACCTGGTGTGGGGGGCCGTCTTTTCCAGCGTAGAACGGCTGCTCCGTCGATATGCCTGCCCACCTCTTAAGCCGGTATGCAATTCGTTCAACATAAGATCGCTTATCAAGAGTAAAGCTGCCGAGCTCCTCACAGGATTTGCAGCGTTGGTTGAATATGACAGCGTCATACCCGTTTTTTTGATATCCCCTGATAACGATCGCCACCTTCTTGCTCGTCCACACTGTGTTGGAACAGTTAGGATTGTCGCATTTGAATTTCCCCATCACGTTAGTCGAGTACTCATTGATGGAGCTGTCATCGCTGCCATTGTTGTTGAACCACGTCAAGGGGAGATCGTTAAACACAGCCTTTGATACATCTTTATGGAGGAACGGGTACTTAAAAGAGGTCCTTGCTGCCGCCTTTGGCTTGGCTGGTTTCCTCCTGGCCATTATGGCTGCACAAGAGTTGCGGTTGAACTCAAAAAATTGGATGTGTGTGGGAAGGACGATAAGCAAGGAATTTTATTTGCGAAGCCAGAGCAGATTGTTGCCAATATTTATGTATATCGGAATCGTGTGATACCAAGGTAGATAGGGCGGGGTAGGTATATAGCCTTTTTGGCTACCCAACTTTTGATTAACGACTGTCGGACCAGTGCCGCCTTCAAACGACAGTGGAGAAAAAAAAAAAAAAGGAAGCGTTCAATGAGATGTCAGCTTAGCCTTATACATTTCGGCGCGGTTTTGCCTCTAAACAAGTGCCCCAAGATTGACCCTGTTCTAGAAAGTGGCCTGATCAGTGACATCGCACACCCAATAAATTTGCTTGTAAATGTGATTAGAATTACACTTAACTTGGCCATGTTGGTGTGCGACAAGTCACAAATCAGGACGTACAGGTAGAAATGATAAAATTTGTCATGCCAACAGGACGACTCGATATGCAGACCAACCAGGACAGGAGTAACATAATATTGCACCACCAACACATACGCATCCTCGCAATAGGCCAGCAGACCGTTAATGCCGAGCTATGTATAACAACGTGGCGGTGCATTCACTGGCTGCAAGCCAGCCCACTGCATGCAAGTGGCGCAAAGCAAGGATGAATGTAGCTTGTAAACGAATAGTCTGTTAAGGCAAACAGCGCCCGTGAAGTCTAGTAAGACCGTTGTGCTAAGCGCAATTCGTAAGGCGATAAAGCAATCAAATGTTTTGCAGGCGTGATTGCGCTTGTTTGGTGGTAGAGAAGGGATGGTTTATTGGCGAGTACTAACGCTATGCTGTCATTCGTCTAGTGCAACAAAATCCCAAAGCTTGCGAAGGAGTTGCATCTTCACTTCCCTGGCTCATTGCTCCACTTTTAGCATCAGTTGTCTGCTGCATCAAAGACCAATAGCATTGTGAGTCCAATGTAGGGGATGAGAATCCAAATTACATGGTGATTGGATCATCCATGCACCATCCATGCACCATCCCTGCACCATCCCTGCACCATCCCCTCACCCACAGTCGTTTGCGTTGCAAGGCAATCTTGCACAGCGGAACGCTAGGCTGTTTGCCTAAGCGATGCCATCGACAAATGAGTGCGCTTTCCCGCTTCTCGCAATGTTTTCACATGAACTTGGCCTAGGAGCAATAAAAATTGATTATCTGTGGACACTAGTTATCAAAGCTGAGCTGCATCGTAATGAGAGAATTATCATCCCACGAAAGCACCTACATTGTGCGCCAATAGCGCATGACAAGCCGCATAGACGCCTGCAGCGAAATCGCACAATCACATACAAACTATCGATTCGACTCTGTTCGGATTGGGCAGGCACTGTCATCAACGGCTAGACATCATAATCTTGCCGATGGGTAACTGACCTGTGATCTGAGCCAGCAGGGTGTGCATGCTGAGCAACAATTACGTGGGGAGCGCTTAGCCACCACTTTGGTCTCGGTGACGAACAACGGTATCTGCTGCATCCACCGGCTGCAAGCCTGCCACATGACGCAGAACTAACGCCAACGGAGCGGTGTACAGTGTTCTGGCGTCTGTGAAATTAAGGCAAACCACTGCGTTTTATTGATCACAACGTGGAAGCTGTTGTTGTGTCCGGCCTTGTGCTTGAGAAACAGTGACTACCAACGAGAGTCATGCCTGAATCACATGTCACACGCAGAAGTGGTGTAGCCTCCAGCTAATTATGAGGGGTGCTGGGTGAATAAATAAGATGTCTTAAGAGGCTGCACTGTGACCTGGTGACATACTGAAAAAATCACCATCTAGCTCTAGTCAAATATGGCGGAAAACAAGAATACCTCGACGTTTTCACTTCAGCAGATGTCAGGAATTCTTATTCCTGACAATTCTCTTAACGCTGGACCTGAAGTATCGTGAGTTTATGCCCTTCACTTTAACTGACATTTCTCGTAATAACGATGCATAGCCCTTATGTAAGCTCCAGCTGCAAGGTCTACTTTAAAGGCGGGCAGCAATTCACAATTCCCTACGATTTTCTCCGGCTGAGCGAAAAGCTCCAAGAGATCAACGACAGCTGGTATGGGATACGCCTTGAAGACATACCAGACGAAGCAGGCCATGTGCTCATTCATTACCTTCATACTGGCACGTGGCAAACCCTCAGGGTCAATGATCCAACACCCGCGGTGATTCAATCCACTCAGCTCAACATCAGCCTACATGTATATGCTGCTGCCCAAGCCTATAAGTTACCGGATTTAGCAGAGCTTGCTAAGGATAGAATCTCTCATTACGCGGGACAGTTGCCTGACTCGGAGGTTCTCATTTTGGCATCTGATGCTGGTCGACTTCTTGAGGAGGACGATCTATGGTTCTCCGACTTCATCAAACTGCGTATTCGGCAATTGTTCGAGGATCCAGCTTTGTTGAACAGAACGGAATTGTTGGGAGCCTTTAACACCGCGACAACATACACAAGAATGCTTGTCAAAGGCCTAATCGACATTTGTTGCGATATGTCAACCTCCGTCAACCCCACTGCGTCCCAATCTACGTCTCCGCTTGAATCGTACGCTGCGCCGGAGCCAGGGCAGGAACCTGCGATGGATGCCAGAGAGGCCCAGTCGGAATCGGTGACGGTATTCACGCCAAAGTCCGAGACGGCCTGTTCGGGAAATTCCGTGAGGCCGAAGCCGGAACCGGCGGCGGAATTTGTGCCGGCGGCCCCTTCGAATGTTACTCTGGAGCTCGACTCGGGATCGACGGTGGACTGTGTGCTAGTACCTATCACCGAGCCTGATCTCAAAAAGAAAAAATTGGCCAAGAAAGCAAAGAAAAAGAAAAGGCTGGAGCTCAAAAAAGAACAGCTGGTCCATGCAATTTCTGCCTTAGAACAAGCGGCGGAACCTCAGCCTGGTCCGTTGATAGACGCCGCGGAGCCTCAGTCGGAGCCGGCGGTGAACTGTCTGTCAGCGACCGAGGTAGCCCCCATCAATGTCACAGAGCCCGAGCCTGAGCCTGTTCCTGACATTGATTGGCTGGCAGAGCCTAGCCCAGAGGCCGCAGAAATTGAAACGGAGCCCTCGGCGGAGGTTGAGGCCGCGCTTCAGCTGGACTCTTGGGCGGACTCCATACCAGAACCCAATCCCGAACCCGAACTAGAGGCGGAAACAGAAGAGTTTCCGGTTGCATGCCCTAAAAGGGGCAAGAATGACAAGAAGGAGTGCAAAATTCAGGAGGATGTTTGCGTCTGGAAGGCAACGCATCTTTCAGATGGCGGGTGGGAGGATTGTTACAGCTGTCGACAATACGTTGTCAGCTTCGTATCATCCTACCATAGTCGAAAGAAAATAGGTCATTGAGGATATAGGGCAGCGGTTTTCACAGGACATACTAGAGAAGCAGCTTCTTTCCTTGACACCGCGAACTTTTCTAGGATGATAATTGGTGTGATAACGCTATCTGACACATTACCGTATTTAAAGACCTACAATAGATCTCTCCTTACATATCCAAGTCCATTATCGTTCTCTCAATCCATCAAACTATTTACATTCATGTGTCGCACCTCATCAAGCCCTTTATCTCGTCATCTTTAGCTTAGTAGAGAAGTGGACTTGCAGCGTCCCGAGAGACCGGCCCGGAAAGGAACTTGAAAAACGGTCGTGGATCTCCCTCCATGAAAGGCCCTGTCCTTTTAATTGAACCAAGAGTTGATTCTCTTGTTCTGAAAAGGGGCATCTGGACTTAGCAGACCGCCTCGCAGACTTTCGTCTCTTCAGCAAAGAGCTCGGGGCCCCACTTACTGAGGGATAGCAATGCGTTTGTTGTCGTTCTGTGGGCGACTGCTCCCATTGCAGTTGAAATGTCGTTATAAATCCATCGGTAACGCGTTTCAAGACTGCATTCTTGAGAGGCCACTCGTCATATCGTGCAAAGAAGGATTTGGGGTCTATTTCGTTACCGGTAGAAACAGGAGAGACTGGCGGGCTCAGAACCCTACTTGTCCTTGGTCGCTTTGTAACCCGCTGTGACCTTCGTCTTGGCTCTAATGCTGATTGCGATGGCGTGTCTCGTGGTCTCAGAGCCCTGGTTATGCTAACAGTCTCCTGGAAGTTTCTTTTGCGACATTTGAATTTTGGCTGACCGCATTGGTCAGAATTATCCTCATAGCCCTGGGGCCCTTGCTGAATTCTGCCTGAGTTGGCTTGGTCTCCGACGCAGTCATCGTTGGTTCCATGAGCGCCATCCTCAACGCTAGATTCCGGGTCCGAATCGGATTCGGCATAAGCGCCCGTCGGTAGTCGTGGTTTGCGAGCTCGGCAGTGGACTAGAGATAAGGGCGCAGAAGGAGCATCTGCTGCTGTCTTATCAGCGTCCCTGTGCATTTCGTTCAGCGAAGGTGAACAATTGCTGGAATGAAACGCCGTTTCAGTGACCAGCAGCTCGCTTCGATCGGTTGAGCCTGGGCCACTTTCCCCGCCACCAGCGTTTGGCCACGGATTGGGAGTCTCTTGTTCAGAGATGAGTTGGCGTGTGTACTTTTCGGTGTGATATGACGTGGATTGGCCTAGGGGTACCAAACTAGAGTACGGCAGTCCACTTTCGGCCACAGCTGGACGTTGCATCGTGCCGGACTTTTCGGCAGTCCCTCTCAGGGATTCTGAGGCCTCTCCAACTTGCGCGTCGCTGGATGGAAGGGATTGTTCATGTTGCAGCCAGGTCATAGAGTCATCATCGGCTGCTTGACTCACTTGGGGCAGCTGCTCGGTGTAGGGCGGAGTGGTTTCTTGGGCAGGGGTCTCCAAGCTGACAGTCGATGCATTCTTGGTCGAATTTTGAGGGATAGCCGGGTCGGCCGTGTTCTTGGCAGCTTGGGGACCTGGGTGCGAGGGAAACATTGCGGCATCGAAACCCTCGGACAGCAGCGAGGGCAACGAGACTGGTAGACAGTTGGCAGACCAAGCCGCCGGCTCAGGCGAATTCTCGCGCTTGTCGAAGTCCACTACCACTGGCTTTTTGGCTGGGCTGTGGTCCATATCGCCTGATGCTCGGCGGTATTCAATCCGCAGATAGCTCGTGTCTTTTGGAGTGACTGTATCGTGAAAAGTTGCCTCTGCAAGGGATTGGGATGACAGAATTGACTTTTTATCACTATGGCTTGTGGTCTCATCGGATCCGGTTGTTGTGGCGTCTGAAGAAGGTATCGGAGTTCTTCTCATCGTCAAACAAGAAGGATCAAGAGTCTGTTTTTTTGTGTTTCTGGCTGCTGATGAACGCACAGCTTGCGCTGGAGCAGAGTAGAATGAAATATTGTCAAGATTGATAGGCATTTTCGATTGAAGGTTGGAAGAGTTCCAAAGGTCTGATGTTTGAAAAGATGAGTGTCGAAGTCTATCAGACAGATGCACTCGTTTAAGTAGTTGATGTTCAGCGACGAGTGCAATGCGTCAACGTCTTCGTCTGGTCTGAAAAGGAGAACATCGAGCGCGCCAGGGGGTCCCCCTGAACTCGAATACCTGTACAAACAACGCCTGGACTGTTCAAGCGCATTCGTTCGCCGCTGTTTGTAGATAGTGTCATTGTGTTGCCAATCAGCAGTCACCAAAAGACCACGTCCTCATGGATGCTACTCAACCTGAGACCGGCCTCTCAAAGTCCCGTATGCATCTCTCAATAGTTCTCGGAGTAGCCGCTGGCTTGACAAGGTTTCAGAGACAATATCCGGAGATTGATATGCCATCATGAAGACCAAACAGGCTATATCGCCGTCTGGGCTACCATTCAGTTTGCCCGAGGCGTTATGCGTTGGGCAGAAGGGATGCTGGCCAGGCCAAAGCGCAAGGCAGACACGCATGAAGCCCGCCGTGCCGCAACAATCATGATTCATCCATCTCAAGAGGCTCGTCCCAAAACAGGCATTCAGCGCGCGCATCTCGAGAGTCGGTCCGAATGTGACGAAGGAGCCTAAGAGCGAAATCATGCAGACCAATCTAGGCTTTGAGTTGAAGGCGAAATGGCCTGACGAACCCCCTTGCGTCACCAAGTTAGCGCCTGGTCAACAAGGGGGTAGGTTGTGAACTGCAGCGAACCTAGGCCATAGAACGAGTTACATCCGAGGTATCGAAATATGCAAGACTCGGGAACCCATCGCGCAGTCACCCAGCAGAAAGTTGGTTCCAGCAGCGCATGACGGTGCTCTTCACTTTGCCTCTCATGGCTACACACTCAGCCCAGCCCCCATCTCCGGCCCGCAAGCGTCCAGATCTCCTACTTTCGAGTCAGAAAAAGTTCATCATTTCGAGGTGTAGTGGGAGCCAAACTCAGAGCAGGCAGAGCTGGATAGACAGGCGCCTAGGTCGTATGGAACGTATCGACATGGGGAGAGCTGGAGCCGAGATCACGGCGCAACAGACCAAGGCAGCAACGTAAGAGAAAAAGTCGCACCGCTCTCGGGCAGGGGTGCGACTCAGGGGAAGCAGGGAAGCCGAGCAACTAGTTTTTCATAAAAGTATTCGGAGGGAAGGTAGATGGTACAAAAGGTCGACGTCGAAAGACGGGCGCGACGCAATACTTATAGGCGGCGTCAATTGGGACGGACAGGGGTGCACTGGCAAAGCGGCGTGGGCGCCATGCCCGATTGGGAGGTGCCGCCAAACCGGAGGGGGAAGCAGCGACTTCTCGATTACTTTAGAACTAGTCCTTAAGATACCTAACCTAAATAAGTAATTTAAAGTAGAGACTAACACCTCTAACTTTACTATAGGTAGATAACTAGGATAATAAGATAAATATAGGAAATTACACCCTTATATATTCTTTTTTAAAGCCTTTTTAGGACTAAAACTAAATTACTAGATTTATAATAAGGAACTTATAGTAATTATTTACGTATTTTAAGAATAAAGACTATAACTCTTAGGAACTAAGTACTAAGTTCTTATATATTCTAACTATAAGAACCTTATATACTTTATAACCTTAAAGGTTCTTAATAAAAGATAAATTAGATAGTTAGAATTCTTATTAGAGTTTAACTTTAAAATTATCTATTATAAAGGAATAAAAAACAGAAGAGCTAATACTCTTAGCTAAAGAATAGATTATAAAATTAAAGTACTAAAGGAAACTTATATAATCCTTAAGAATAATAATAATAGTAACTTTATACCTATATAAAGACTTATTATAATTAGTATATATATATATTCTAACTTAATTAATAAAATAATACTAGAATAGATTAGAGAGATATATAGTACTAAGGGATATAAATACTAAGGAGTTATAAAAACTTATAAATAAATTAGATAATATTATAATAGTAATTAATAGATAGGCATAAGGAATTAATATATAGGTATAAGCCTTATATAGGCATAACGTTTATCCTCTCTAATTAGCTAGAAATTTTATTATTAGTGTAATTTAATTCTACTAGATACCTATAAAGTATCTTACCCTTTACTATTTATTTATATTATCTATCCCTTCTATAACTATACTACCTATCTATTATAGCTTCTAAACCTTAAGAGAAAGATAACCTACCGCGCTAACCTTAACCTTATTACCCTCTTACTACTAGTTATATTACCTATAAGTAACTATTAATTAATTATAGCCTTTTATTATTATCTAGCTAAGTACTATTATCTTCCTTCTTTGAAAGTAGTTACCTTAGTGTTAGCTAGTTCTATAGAGTTAGTAATCCTTAAGGGTAGTATAATACTAAGCTCCTAGCTAACCTACTAATAAATATATACCTTCTTATAAAGAATTACCTTAGGATAAAGCCTAGACTCTACCTTACTTACTATTTCCCTAGAGGAATAATATAAACCTAGGTGTCTACTCTCCTATAACTTTCTCTAGAGTATAGCCCCTCTCCTCCTAATAAACTATCTTAGTAATCCTCTTAGCCTACTATATAGTAGTTTAGTAGTATACTTTAGTTTATTTAATAGGTTATTAGGGCTAATTAATAGCTAATAACTATACTCCTCTATTAATAAGAATATATCTGTTAATAGTAAGAATTATAGGGTCCTTAAGTTAACTTACTACCTTATTTACCCCTATAGTAATCCTCCCCTTAAAGTAAAGCCTCTTTCTAAACTATAGCCTCCTATTATACCCTAAGTAACTAATCCTCCTTTCCTCTTATACCTAAAATTCTAAACCTACTAATTCCTAGCAATCTAGAGTAAACTTTTAACGCCCTTTTTAACTAAG
This sequence comes from Colletotrichum eremochloae, assembly GCA_030867245.1. Taxonomy (NCBI): domain Eukaryota; kingdom Fungi; phylum Ascomycota; class Sordariomycetes; order Glomerellales; family Glomerellaceae; genus Colletotrichum; species Colletotrichum eremochloae. Next base: position 16,563 of record MU844598.1, on the reverse strand, counting down.
TTAATACCTTTATAAGAGCTAATAGATTTAGTATTATAAAGTAGTATTAATATTAAGCTTAAGGCTAAATTATATAATATACCTTCTAATATAATTAGTTTAGTAAGCCTAGGCCTATATAAGGTGTTAGTATTTAATAGTCTAGCTCTTAGAAAGATAGCTGTTAATAGTAAATTATTATAGAGGCCCTAAAGGAGGGTAAGTAGCTATTACGTTCTTATTAAGACCCTAGGTATTATTAGTATTATTATAGCCCTAGCCTTAAAGCCTCTATACACCCTTTATATTATAGGCTTACCTAGGTAGTTTAGGATACTATTAAAACTATAAGCTAATAAGTTAGGATTTAAGTATATAATATACGTACTATTATCTAGAAGTAGTTCCTAGAGTCCTTATTTACTTAGTAAGATATCTATAACACTAGAGCTTATATAAACTAAAAGAAACTAGGTAGATATTTACTAACTATAGTATTAATTAAGCTATTTAATAAGTAAGACATCCTATATATAGTAAAATAAGTAGATAATAAGCTAGACTACCTTATTAGCTTTATTTAGACCTTTCCTTATTATCTCTAAATATAGAAGTAATTCCCTAAGGTAATAAGCTTTAATAATACCTATAATATAAACCGCTTTAAGCTTCCTCTCTTCTAAGCTACTAGATAGACCTATATTAGATCTATTTATAATACTATATTTAGTCTTATTAATAATAAGAGACTAAAGGGTTTTTAGTTTCTTTTAGTAAGTATCTACTAACTTATAGACTAATACTTAGTCCTTTACCCTACTATTATTATTATAGACTATAATAAGTAGATAAAGGCTATACTTAATAAGTAGTTTCTAGACGTCTAATAATAACTCTATATCTACTATATTAATTCTAACGTTATACTTAAGGCTAAGTAGAAGTAGGTTAAGGACTATACCTATAGTAGTAATAGTAGTAGGTCTAATAATAAGGGCTATTAGCTACTAATATAAGTAATAGCTATACTTAGTAATAAGGATAAGGCTTATATTAATATACCTATTAATTAGCCCCCTCCTTATACGTATTATAGGGTCCTTATAATATAGAAGTATATTATTTTTACTAAGACTAAGTATACTTTTAAGAAAGCCTAAACTAAGCTCTATAAAGAGTTTAATAACTAACGCCTAATCCTTTAGTACCTTTATATAATATACCTACTAATAAGAGTATAATAGGCCTATTACTTTATCTAAAAGTACTAAAACTTTAGTATTTATATTACCTTTAGTATAGAGTTAAGTAATAATAATATTAAGAGCTATCTCTTAAATAGTCTAAGTTACCTATATTAACTTATTAATATTATATAGGAGATAATTAGTAATTAGGAGCTATACTTTAGATAAGCTTATACTTAGGATAAAGTACTTATAGGCTAGGAGTATATAGGTTCTTACTTTAAGTATTTAGGTAAACTTTAGATAATACTTTCCTTAAAGTATCTTATATTAATTAGGAAGTAATACTACCTAATAAGGAAGGTAATACCCTCTAGTAAAAGGCTATTCCCTACTCCTCTTAGAGTATATAGCCTAAACTATACTATTTTAGTTTAGCTAGGTATTCTATACTACTATAAGATCTACTCTAAAATACTAAATTTAGCTACTTTTAGTAAGTAAGAGGTATACCCTTAGTAGCGTTTTTAAGAGATATCTTCCTCTAATCTATACTACTAGATCTTTAACCTAAAGATTACTATATCCCTCTATAGTAGGCTAAAGAATATAGTATAGCTAGTCTTATTATAACTAGCTTTACCTAAAAAGAGCTAGTTAGCTAGTAGCTAAGGTATAGGTAGGAAAAAGTAAGGCTGCCCTCTTAGAAGTAGGAATAAGTTAACACTAGCTAGGCTTACTTAAGAGGTAAGTCAGCTAAGTTAGAGCTAGATATTAAGCTTATCCTAGTAATAAATAAGAAGCTAGTCTAGCGTTTTTAGTAAGGGAATAATAATAGGGAATTATATAAGTAAATAGCTAATACAGCCTAGTATTTAGAGGATATAAAGTAAGTAAGAAATAGTCTATAGTAATAATAAATCCTTATAACTACGTTATAAGAAAGTTAGGTAATAGGCTTTTCTTTAGGTTATATAGCCCCTATTTAAGATTTATAAAACTATATTATATATTAGCTATAATATATACTTTTATAAAACTTAAATTAGAAGTAGAAGTAGGGAGGGCTATAGATACTAGGCTAAAGGGCCCCTTTTTATAGCTATAAGAAATAAGCTATAGAGAGGGCCCTTTTTATAGCTATAAAAAAGGCCCTATTTAGAGCCTATTTCTTATAGCAATATAGGTTAAGTAGTTAATTTAGCTTAAAATAATAGCGGAATTATAATGTTAGTATATTTACGCTTACTGCCTTTATAGGGATGTACTGTTTTTTCTAGCTAATTAGAGGGGATAAACGCTATACCTATATAAGGCTTATACCTATATATTAATTCTTTATGCCTATCTATTAATTCCTATTATAATATATAAGTTATATAAGAAAACGTAGCTTTAGTAATTAAGGACTATAATATATATAAGAAAAGTAAAAATAGTCTTTATAAGCTATATAGGTATATTTAACTACTATTAGTACTACTAGAAGTATAGTACTTAATCTCTTTAGACTTTATTATTAAGCTACCTAAGTTAAAAAAACTACTTATAGGAATATACTATAATAGTATCTTAGTTATTATTAATAAACTTATAAAATATATATACTTTATTCTATATAAGGAATTAAGTAATACTAAAGAACTTATATATACCTTTCTAAAGAATATTATTAGTAATTATAGACTACTAAAAGAAATTATATTTAATAGAGATAAACTATTTATATCTAAGTTTTAGAAATCCCTAATTTTATAGCTTAGAGTAAATTATAAACTATTAACCTCTTTTTATTTATAAACTAATAGATAAATAGAATAAATTAACTAAATACTTAAGTAGTATTTTAGATACTATATTAACTATAACTAAGATAATTAGGTATTACTATTACTAATAGCCTAGTTTGCCTATAATAGTACTATTGGAGAAAGTATATTGAATTCCCTATTTTTCCTTAATTTTGGTTTTTAACTAACTATATATAGAGAACCTTAATAAGGACTATAGGCTTTAAAAGCTATAGTAGATATTAACAAACTTTAAGAAATCTAGAATAAAACCTTTTTAGACCTTAAATTTATTAGATAATAAATAAGGAAATATACTAACTAAGTAAGGGTTAAGGGACTAACCTTTAAAGAGGGAGATAGTATATACCTACTATACTAAAATATTAAAATAATATAACTAAGTAATAAACTTAACTATAAGAAACTAAGACTATTTAAAATCCTTAAGAAAATTTTAGATATTAACTTTAAACTTAAATTACTAAATATAATAAAAATATACCTAGTCTTTTATATCTTACTACTTAAACTAGTATTATAAGGATTAAATACTAGTAACTATATTATTATTAAACCTAATAAACTAGAATATAAAGTTAAATAAATTATTAACTATAAAATAGAAAATAGTTAAGAAGAATACCTTATTAAATAGAAAGGCTATAGATATAAAGAAAACTTATAAGAACTAATTAAGAACCTCTAATACTCTTAGTAACTCCTTTAGGACTATTATAACTTATAGACTTAGATAGACCTAACCTTATAGTTAAGTCCCTAATATTAAAGGACTACTAGAAGGAATTATTAGGATTAAAATTAGGTACTACCCTTAATAAATTAACTACCTTAAAACTACCTATAGACTAAACCTCCTATACTATAGAAGTCTCTTTAATAGACTTTTTACTATTTATAAAGGATAATATAGTATTACCTTTCTTAAAAACTATCTACTTAGCTAAATAAATCTAACTTAGCTTAGCTAATAATATATCTAACTCTACCTAAGCTTTTCTTAGTATAGCTACTTTCTAATAAAGAATTACTTCTTTAGATTACTCTTTATAATCTAAATAACTTACCTTATCTAATAAATAATTAACTATACTATATTAAAAAAAGAATTATTAAGATACTATAAGAAGAACTTATAGGAATAAATTATATCTTAAGTTATATTATATAAGTAACCTAAGTAAGTATACTTACTATAAACCTTACTACCTAATATTATCTTATAATATAACCCCTTATTATAATAATAAGTATATAGTATAACTTTATAACTAAACTAAAAAATCTATAAGGTATAATACTTATAATAAAGGGTAGAAAATACTTATTTAGGTTAAGAATCTAATATAGTATTAGTAAGGATAAAAAAAGGAAAATATAACTAAAATTAAACTAAGATATATAACCTACTTATTTTAGTCTTAAGGGTAAGACTTTAAGAGGGGAGACCTAATATTATAACCTAATAAGTTATAGGTAATAACTACCCTACTAGAAGCCTAGAAGTATAGATAGTATAATATCTTATAAGAAAACAGACTAATAGGAAGGATAAGAAGAATAACTCTTTATAAAATAGAAAAACTATAAATAAGTTATATATAGATAATAATAAGGTAATTACTCTATAGGATCTACTAAGTAATTACTAGTATTTACTAAGTAATTACTAAGGACTAAAAAGTAATTACTACTAATAGTATTATAAGACTAAGGATATAGTAATAGTATTAGGACTTATATATAAGATAGACTAAGTCTAGGACTTAGGATAGACTTCTATAGCTCTTTAGTAATTAACTTATAATATATTCTCTAAATACTTTTTAGACCTTAATATTATATTTATTATTTAATTAAGCTATATAAGCTACTACTATATACTATTAACTATATAACTAATTACTAGGTAATTAACAGACTAATAAGCTAATAATACTATTACCTAGTATTAAGCCCTAACTATACTTTTAGTAGAAACCTACTATTAGGAATCCTAATTATAATAAGGGTATAGAATTAGAGTTAGAGTTTAGTTTGTTAATAAGGTAAAGTATACCCCTATACTAGTAGTTAGTTACTAAGTAATAAAAGGTAGTTAAGTAATATTTATACCCTTATGTTAGGCCTAAGAATATAGGTTACTATTATTATTATTAGTTTCCTTTAGGTTAAGAGCTTTCTACTAGATATTAGTAAAACTATTTTTAGTAGAAGGATTAGTAAATAATATTATTCCTCCTATATTATCCCTAGGGGTAGTACTAAAGATACTTCTACTAGTAGGGTATAAGAGGTTATCTAAAAGAGTATTATTTTAGTTATTAGATATAATATTATAGGCTAAATAGTAGTTATTAGTATGTTTTTTTTAAAGTATAAAATAAAAGGTATATTCTATTATAGTATACTATATATTAGAGATCCTTAAGATAGGTATTAGCTTAAAAGAAAAGGGATAGTAAAGTAACCCTTCCTCTTTAGTATAACCTTCTTAGATTTAGTAGGTTATATCTTATAGTAGATAGCCCCTAAGCCTTTTTCCTTTATAAAGTAATATTATATTACTTATACCTCCCCTAATAGTAATAAGGAGGAATAGCTATATTACTATAGGGTTTTATAGGAGTATTTCTATTAGTATAGTAATACTAACCTCTTATTATTATAATTCTTAGATCCCCTTTTAGGCTTTTTCCTTATAGGGATACCTTCTTATACTCTCTAGTAGTAAGAGAATAGCTATATTACCTTAAGGGGGATATAACTTTTAGCTTAGTTACCTAGCTAATTAATATTTTATAGGTTTATTTTATATTATTAAGTTAAGTAGTTATATTTTACTCTTTTTAGACCCTTTATAAAGGTCTCTTATTTATCTTATTAGGTTATCTTAGTAGTTATCCTCTATAATACTTATTAGTATCTAGAAGGTAAAACTTACCTTAAGTAGCCCTTTTTAATCTTTTCTCCTCTTTTTAACCTAATTAGGTCTAAAAATTGTTTTTTTATTTTAGATATCTTATTACTAGTAATATCTAAAGAGATTTCTCTATAAGTTATTACTTAGGGGTAGTCTCCCCTCTTATAAGGGTGTTTTTAGGGTCTTTTTTATTCCTACTTTAAAAGTTAGGAGTATATAGCTATTTATACTTCTTTTTACTAAAGTAGGTTTAAGAATAACTTAGTTAGTTATTTAGTAAGTTTTTCTATAAGTTAATATATTATATTTATTATATTATAAATAGTAAAGTTTATTTAGGTAGTATAAAAGTACTTCTTCTTTATAATAGACTAGATTTAGAGAAACTAATCTACCTTTAGGTACTATTAGAAATAGGTAGTATAGTACTAAAGGTATTACTAACTAAACTATATAACCCTACTACTCTAGCTATTATAAAGGGTAATAAGCTATCTAGATAAGAGGAGTATAAGGCTACGTAAATTAGTTAGTATATTACTAGTATTAGCCTTCTAGGCGTAAGTAGGCTTAATTAATAGAGGATTTAATTTTTAGATCTAATCTATAGAATAAAGGTAAAGGAAAGTAAAAGTTACTATAGAAAGTAGATAATAGTAGTATACGTAAGAATAAGTTAAATTTACTACTATAATAATAATAATTCCTCTAGCTATATAGCTAGCTAGCTCTACTAAATATAAAAAGGAAAAAGTAGGCCCTACTAGGCGTAAGTGTCTATCTCTATGCTGCCTTAGGTATTATATACTATCTTACCCTACTCTAATAACCTTACTTAATAATCTTAGATATAGTACTATTAGTATTTATTACTAAGAGCTCCCTTACTAATTACTACCTTAACTACTTAATATCCTATCCTTAAATAAGGGCTTTATTTACTACTATATTTTTACTTTATATATTTAGTAGTAAGTATTACCTTATTAAATTAATTATTATATAATGAAAAATATATAAGCTAGGATAGTATATCCTTATTACCCTACTATATTTTTTTTACTAGCTAGGCTAATATAACGTTATTATAAACTAGCTAGATACCTAACTTTTTAAATCCCTTTATAATATTAGAGGCTATAAAGGCTATAGTTATTATCTTATTAAGGGTAGTAATAAAGTCCCCTTATATAAATATAAGGTTACCTTCTTATATATAGCTATAGAGCACCTTTTGCTAGGTAGTCTTAAATAGTTAGAAGACTCTAATATCTATTAGTTAAAGAAAGTATATTATATAAGGTAGTAAAAATCCTAAGATAATATTAAAAGCTATAGTATACTCTATAAGCTTAATACTTATATAGCTAGTAAATCTATTAAGGAGTAGTAGATAATATAGCTACTAAGACTTCTTAATAGTATCCTAATAGTTATAGTACTAAAGGGACTACCTATTAGCCTCTCTATTAGATAGATATAAATTATAAGTAGTATAGCTATATATATTAGATTTAAAATAGTCCCTAAGTAAGTAGCCTATATATTATAACTTAGCTAAGTATATATATAACTTAGTATTAAAGTACTATATATAATTTATTATAATATCTTAGCTTAAAAACCTTATTATTAAATAGGTAAAGTAGATACCCTCTTAGATCTAATAATCTACTTAGGCTATAATTAGCTATAATTTAAATATTATATATACTAATAGAGTATTACTAATAGTATTACTACCTCCTATTAGTATATATAACTCTTAATTTACTAGATTAATAACCTTAGGCGTTTTATTATATCTTAGTAGGTACTAGAGGACTATTATATAAATATAATTACTAAGGTAGCTAATCTAGTACTTAGTTTTATTAGTATTTTATATCTTAGATAGGCTAAGATTATAGTCCTAAATAATACCTTAGTACTACTTAAAGAAGTCCTCTATTAGGGCTAAATCTAGCTTTACGCCTTTATAGTAAAGCTTTATAAGCTTAATAATATAATAGTACTAAAGCTTTAGGTAGTTAGCTATAAAGGTATAGATAAAGTACTTTAATATAGGTAGTATACCCTAAAGGCTATAAAGGTAGTTAGCTATCTCTTTAAGCTCTATTAGTATAGCTAGGAAGCTAGCGTTTTTAAGCTATATAATATAGGCTGTAAGGGCTATATCTTTAGTATCTATAATAGCCTAGGGCTAGCCTAAAGCTACTAGCAGGCTAGCCCTAAGGTTACTACTAGCTTAGAGAGTATAGAGGTACTAGTAGATAGATATATCTAATATACTATACTCTTAAGTAACTTACTATATAGATAGTATAGTAGGTATGTTTTTACTAGGCTAGTTATAGCTAGCCTATTACTAGGCTATAAAGAGCTACTTAACAGCCTTTTTAGTAGTAGTTATATTTTTATTACTTTAGTAGGGTATATTAGTTAATAGATTAGGGTAGTTAGTTTAGATAGTATAGATATCTGTTAATATATTGTCTTAATATTTAGTTATTTTAGTGAGGAAATAACAAAAAGTCAGATAAAGTGGGGACAGGCTATAACCCCACTTTTTGCGCTGTAACCCCCCTTTTTTCGCCCCCTCTTTAGAGGGGGTATTTAGCGCAGCGCAGATGACTAATATCCCCGGGTAGCTAGTCAACTCCTACCCCGCCCCTACGTGTCTCTATCTTACCCCTAATCATCTTTCCCCCTGTCAATATAGAACCTCTCTAAAACGTCGCACAAGCAAGCTATTACATAGGGCTAGTTGGGCTAGTGCTTGCGTTATTGGTTAGGGCGAGGATCAGCATGAGTCTTAGCCTTTGAGTCAGGAGCGTATTTTATGGGGACTGATCTGTTTGTAGCCGGAGGCAGGATAGCCGGATCTGTGAGTAGGGTATCCTCGATCGTCACTGTGTCCTGTATTCTTTGGCATACATGTATACTCTGTACACAACAGTGATATACGCACGAGGGTGCAACAGTATTGCATCCGTCACTGAGTCCCCCAAGGGAGTCGGTCTGTGACAGGTCAAGAAGGATTCCATTGTGACCTGTTCTCCGTCGTCATGCCACTTAGGACGCTTAGGACGGAGCGAAAGTTGCATAATTTCCAGTCGTGTCGCCGCCACCTGTCAGGATCAATCAGTAACAGGGCTTACTGCACGACATTTGCCGATAAACCGTACCTAGACAGTTGTCTCCACACGTAAGCAGTAGTGGAAGAGTATATATGAGCTATTAAATCACAGCATCCCTGCTAATACTAATGCTAGGTACTACGTACATTTCCCATATCCCCTGCTCAATGCTATGTGGGTAGTTTACCTTCAGATGAACGAGTGTCTCGGCATATGGCACGGGCCTAATTAGAGGGCTGGGCATCCATTGAGTGAGGGGCGTCGTAGCAGAAATCGGGTCAAGCCGAATGTTCTTGACACAAATCGTTCATGGCTCATCTTGAAACCCTCCTCCTGAACATTCACAATGAGATCCGGAGCCGAAATCCGAGGGAAGACCTTTCTGGGAGGGAACTCGCCGGCCTAGATTCATGCCCTGTACCAGCCTCAGGGCGCCATCGGTGATTGGTACAATGGATCTACGTTTGATTGTCGCCTATCGTATGTCATCGTTGTCATGCCGGGCCGTCATGCTGGCTGGGGCCATCATGCCGGTGGGAGAACTATTCACGATAGGACTGTAGAAGTCTAAGAGAATTTGCAAGCTCGAAGAAAGTATAAATGTAAGGCTATTTCCTCCGTAAGCCAGTTAGTCCCCTCCATAGCAACAAGTTCTTTCTTTACATCAAACCATCACAATCACTACTTCACACAGTCTGGGACTGCATTCACTTTTCTTTCCACTACTTTCCACTACAATCGCTGCTTCGAAAGCAAATCATCTTCTACTTCTCAACTTTCATTCAGCCTATTCTTTTAGACAACTTTAGTCTTACACGAATTTCCATTCTATCACACCTTTCTTATTACAACTTGCACTATTCAACAATGCGTTTCTCCGAGACCATTCTTATTGTTCTGGGTGCCGGCCTTGCTGCCGCAGGTAAGCTTACAAAGACCACTTGAGTACTAGTATGGACTAACACTGTGACCTTAATCTAGCCCCTCTGAACGTGGCAGCATCTGACTCGACGGGCTCGGTACTCGACACCCGCGCACCTGTCCCTGGAATCGGAGACGGATTCAAGGAAATTGGAAAGGGCTTTGCGGACGTTGGAAAGGATACTGGAAAGGGCATTGCGAACGCAGCAAAGGATACTGGAAAAGGCATTGCGAAAGCTGCCGACAAAGTCGGAGATGGTACTAAGGACGCAGCAAAGGCGACAGTCAAGGCTGGTAAAGAGACTGTAGGTGGCGCAGTGGGTGCAGCCAAGGGTGCAGCAAGCGTAGCAGGAGCCATTGGAAAGGGCGCTGTACAGGGCGCAAAGCAGGGGGCAAAGGCTGCTGCTTAGGTTCCTTGCTACTATAATTTCATAGAAGAGATAAAATTTATTACAATTCATTACTTAGAAGGTATGCGCCGCATAGTATTACTTCCCTTGTGCTGACCTTGAAGTTGCCTGCAAACGTAGTCCCAACTTGCAACATTCCTGTGGACTATTCAAGTCACTTCTGATGAAGTTTGTACAGAGACACTCTTCAATAACTATTACGAATCACTATAGTAGTTTTCCAAAGCTCAGTCAGTCAGAATCGCTTTTCATTAGAACTTCGTTAATCCAGCTGTACTGCTTACTTGCATAAGAAGTCTATCTCAGTGATGAGACATAGAATCGGCGTATTATGCTCGAAAAAGACCGCACCTAAGCCTCACGCAACCTTAGTATTAGCCATGTTAATGATGGGCCATCGTGATTTAGTGCTTGAACGCTGTAGGGTTAACGATACCTGAAACTTCTTGAGTTGTATTAGTATACTATAACATAAATTTAAAATGCTTATGTTTATTCTCTAGTTAAGCTCAGGCAAGCATCTTCCTTTAGATAACCAATTGATTCAAGCATCCTTAATTGTTCTCTCATTATATTGACCAAGAATCTTAATCCCCTTGAAACAATGTTGTTTTACTTACTGATGATTATTTCCGATCTCAATTGCACGTTTCGAGTACCTAAACGAAGAGAAAAAGGGCCTCGATGCTTTATGTTATCAAACAAATAAAAGGCAAATTATTGACGATCTTGCCCTGCGTCTCTGTTTACATGTGTCCAGAACACTTCAGATTAACCCATTAGTGTACTAACTGTAGTGCCATAAAATTGGTATTGGTCCCCTATCCCATGTATTAGATAAATGACATGCATAAGATTTTCCAGTAGATGGAGGAAACATTCGTTCGTTGCTTCCAACAGACTGGGCATGTTTGTTGGATAAGACCTTAGCCATAGTTTATATCTACATAGTGAAATCATTATATACAGGCCCGGTTTAAACGTAGAAGCGGTGTTTCATCTGCTCATTGGCTGGAACACTGGGTCTGACGGACGCTTGTGAGAGGCTCAAGTGAATCTGGCGGTGAGATGACTTTTGGCTGCTACCCACATCGTGTGGTTGGAGAATATCCACCTGACACGTCGGCCATTGGGCATAAATGCAGCATCTACTTGGCGGCGCTTGCCAAAGGGAGAATTAAAAACAAGTTTCCTCAGTGACAGCCACACCACAGGAAGACATCCGAAAACGAACACACATCAACCAAAATTGGGAAGAGAGGTGCTGCATCCCGAAAGAAAGCAAGATCAAGAGCAATGACATACGTGGGAAACGGAGCGAGTCTGCATCTGAAAGATGCCAAAAGCACTGTCCCGAGCGAGCATGCAACCTCGGCCGGGGTGCGGCAATGGCTCCTCCGGCTCCTCGAGAACCGCAATGTTGAGCTTCCAAACGGACCCGTCGGTTTCGTTTGCCACTGGAATGGCGTCGAACTTCACTCGCTGCACCCGAATCACCTCTTCGGGTCATTCATCTCCCAAGGAGTCGCCCCGCAAACAGCTCATCACGTCGTGGGAGACGTGATGGAATGTCTAGAGGTAATGCACTACTCAGCCCGACCAAAGGGCACGTCCAGGGCTTCCGACATCCCTATTAATAACACCGAGCAGGAGTACCGAGCCAGACGTTCATTTTCCTTGGCCGCTGGTCAGACATGGTCCCATGACGCTGAATCGGGACCCAGGCCACGCATGGGAGACGAAGAGGAGCAGGACGAAAGGCACCTGCTTCTTGGAGACGAAGGAGACAGGGAGGCGTCTTCGAAAGGATCCGAGTCGCCCAAGAGTTGGTATTCTTCGCTGGTCGGTTCTCCTTGCTGGCTTGCGGCTGCTGGTGTCTCTATTCTCACCGGCATCGGCGTCGTGGCATGGTTGGTGGCCGGCCCTCCCACTCCAGAGAGGGAAACAGAAAGACAGGAATTCTTGGTAAGAGGAAGACAGTGCAGCTCTTCTTCATGCAGTTAAGGTAATATGTTCGAAGGCATGGTTGATTTTTCTCTTCCGAAGGTCGGCGGCTTTGCATTGAACGGCCTGTAAGCCAGTAGTAGTCTCTGCATCACAACACGTGCAAAACCGTTAGGGTAGCGTTACACTTTCTCGCTCAGGTGTCTTCGCCTCTCGCAGCTACTCACTTTGAAGTCGCTCCTTTAAGCTGTAAAGTGATGCCTGTGGTGAGCAGGGATGGAGCGGCGAATTTGTGTTAGTGCAAACACCAGCGCCTAACAGCCAACTGAGCAACCTAAGAGTGGGTTACAACAGGGGGAGATCGAGGAGCTGTAAAAAGACGGACAAGCAGTAAAGCAGGAACTCCCCAGATCCCCAAATTCTCTTCTAGCGTTCATCCATTGCACTCTTTCATCCCAGCAAACATCGACAGCTTCGCCCAGTTCAACCGCGTCGACCATCAGAATGCGCCAAACTCTGGAGAAATATATTGTCGCGGTCTAGGCAAATGGGTATGGGAGAGGTACTCGAGAATTACATGCGAAACACAACACAGAACCACCCGGGTTCAACACTGCTTAGAGCTTAGCACCGCAAAAAGATGCATCCACTCTAAGCTTAGTTGATTGGAAAGACTTCTTCCGATTTATCCCATCTCTAGTAAATAATATACATAAATCCTGGGATCTGTTACTCGCGGTTTAAGCGACATCAGGCTAGGCGCCTTACAGAAATCTCGTACTGAAGTTATAGCTGTACTATGTAGTAGATACATATCACTAAGATACGCATCCATCAACTGAACAAGGGTATCCCACAACGCCTGTATATGTACTTCAACAGAAGTGATTATGATTAGTTAGCGGGACTAACTAATTGCTAATTGCTCCTTCCTATATCCACTGATCCTTCTGGTCTTATTATCACGTGCCTTGTATCATAGTTCTTCTGTGCCCGTGCGAGTCCCTGTTATCCCCGTGATGATCCTGCAGTACAAATGCCTTGCCTTGTCCTAGCCGCCCGACGCCCGAGTGGGTCGGTCAACTGTTATGCCTGGAGACGGGTCGTACCATGTAATACCTAACAGTTGATGGACCCAAACTGGTTCTTGGTTGCCCTGTACCAGGTCGCCTCGACCACACCGGCGTTACAGCCGGAGCTGCCAGTGAATCGCCAAACCAAGTTTCCGTTAGAGCCGCCGCAATAGGTGGCGCTCTTGCCACAGGCGCCAAAGCCGTTCAAGTTGTCCCACAGACCGCCGCACTTTCCCGGGATGTCGTCGACGCCGCTGGCATGTACTTCCCAGCTAGGGATGGCCCTGTTGCCGAAGTTCTCGCAGGTGGCCGCGGAGCTTAGGGGAGTCATCGCCGCAAAGATCAAGCCAGCTGCTGTGGTGAAATGCATTGTGATGCTGGAGTCTTTGGCGTCTTGAGTTGGGTAGCTTGATGAATCGGAGTTATAAGATGAGAAGACGAGGGGCTTGTCGTGAGATGATGGACTTGAGGCGGATGAGAAGGGTGAGAGGTGAATCGAGAGAAGCAGAATAACAGTTGTTTATATATCCTTGGCACTTTGCTTATAAGTAAGGGAAAGTCTTGATGTCCTTACGGAAGAATGATTACGGGTCCTCGTACGATGTAAGCTTCTGTCACAAGTGATATATAAGGCGTAATTGCTACCTGCAATTGACAGCGTTGTCTTTCACGACAGTTTCTCCACATAGTTGTGGGTATCTCGAATCCTTTAGTGGATAGACAGACTATGCTAGACCGTCGCCGTCAATGATGTGTTCAACACAGTATATATAGTATTTCTTAATCGTACCTCAACAGTGTAATACGATTCTGTCACAAGTGATATAAGGCGGAACCCTCTACACCTTGCCGAATATCTTGCCGGACAAGATGCGAGATGTGTTTCCGGATCGCCCGGAAGTCGTGGGCGATACGATTGCGTAATTAGCGACTGAGAGGGGAGAATGGCTCGGTGGGAGGTATGCGAGTTGCCAATGGGGATATGCAAGAGCTTTTGGAAAACCAAGACGACATCATTGAAGGTGACTTGCTCAAGTTGAGGATGGCGTGCCTTTTGTACAACAAAATGTTCTGAAAGTGTCTATGTTTCACAGAATCGCCATCAACTTGTTCTCAGGCGGCCTCGAAATCGAGTAGATATATCGCCTTCAAGCACAGATTTCTAACGTCCCTCATTTCTAGCCCAAAACACAACTACCATCAAACGCTTCGCGGCCGGCTGCTGCTTCCGACATGTAGTACTCATTTAACTGAGCGCACACCTTCTCGTTGCGGAACATGGTGTCAACTTGGTCTAGGAGGTCAGGATGCGCAGCGAGGATGACCTTCAGCTCATCCCGGGTCTCGGAAATTGCCTCCGGCGCCCACTTGCACTGAAAGACACGCATGACGCTGGCATTAAGCTTTTCGGTGGTATTTTGATCGAGCTTGTCCTGAATTTTCACAAAGCACGACGCAGTCAGCGACAAACCCTTTTTCGTGTTTCGATTGCTGGATGCTTACCCGGACGTCGGAGCTCAGGTTGGCGGCCGGCTCCCACCAACGCAGTTCAGCCTTGAAGTCGGCTTCCGGATGGTCTTTGTGTAACGTCTCGATGCGCTTCTCCATACGTGCGTTGTATTCCTCGCGGGTCTCGGCCGGCGGTGCGCCGGTCCTTTCGGTCAAACCTGACGGCGCGACCATGTCGTTTGCACTCATGATGGGCGGGTGCTTTGCAAATCGTTGCAGGAGAATGTTACCTAACCTTGATGTAGAAGTAGGAGAAGGGAAGATTCTTGCCGTTGGGCGGATGTTTGCCGGCGGACCTTTGCCGACGGATGTTGACGTATCAATGTCTCCTGTGGGGGCGAAGGATTGCACCGCAAGCCCATCAATTTAAGCAACCAAGTCAGACCATTTGACGCGTGCTGTTCTGCCTTGCCGTTGGGGGCCAGGTAAGCTTATGCTTTTGCCTCTTTTGGCAGAATGCCAATGTGGGGTCAGATCCGTTGGGAGTGGTGGTGTTGGCGTCTGATTCCGGAGGATCTTTGGTTGACGGGCCGTCCCCGCATGCCTCATGCTGCACTGCCTTGCTTTTTGCTGTGGTCCTATACTGATTTGGATAGTTGACACATCCAAGTATGGATGTCATAGGACCTGACAACTGACAACCAAGCATCGACCCTGCGTGTGGCAACGAGCAAGGGAAATGATTGGCGAACCACGCGAGGGCGAGAAGTCCATAGTGAACAACAATAAATAATAGTTACTTGTTGACCACCGAGATCGACGTGTTCAAGCCTATTTGGCACTGGGCTACGGATACGAGATATCTTCTCACGTTTAGAGAATTAGAGCCCAAGGAACTACACTTCGAGTATTCTATCGGGGCATTTACTCCGGGAATAGCCAGATATACGCTACCAGTCAGAGACGCATACGCAAAATGGGTCATGGCAAGCGGAGATACAAGTCTTTCAGCTTGGCATAGTCCAACGAGCCAAGCCCCGTGACAGCATCCCAGGCTCTGGCTGCAGGAAATGCCGCGTCCACACCGCATCCTTCATTCACCCCCGCTTCTACATCCCTCACGAACTGATTCCTGTGACCATACAGCACTGGGTTCACGAATCCAATGGTTGCCTTTCCCGCGTGGAGCCTCTCATTGTTGATTCTGGCAAACATCGACGCGATCAGGGGAACAGCCGTGGATGTGCCCTTCACAGCTCGGTAGTCTCCGTAGAGGTTCACGAGGTAGTTCAGTGACATGGCCGATATGTCCGGATACCCCCTTCCTTCCGCGTTGAAGTAGCCCTCTTTTGCAAGATCCAAGGCGCCCTTAGCTCCGGTACAGCGCTGCCGCCAAAGCCAATCTATCAAACCAATAATCAAATAAATCAAACAATTGAGGCCATTCGCAACTGTCAAATAAACAATCCCTGACCCCTCAAATTTGCTAGATTGGGTAGATTTGGCCTGACTTGTTATATAAGCGTGCATATAGCCAATGAGATGTCTCCCATCGCGAATATCCACGCCCAACGCGGCCAGCTTTCTTTTTCTTCTTGCAGCACTATTGATACTGAAAGCTTCGCGACGCTCTTTTTTTGCCCTCCTAGACGAATTTCCTCTTCAGGCGATTGATGCTCTTGAGTGATCTGCGAATCTTAGAGACGCTGATTGTGGGTATAAAGCG
>MU844597.1:40763-65113 GCA_030867245.1 Colletotrichum eremochloae | reverse complement strand
CAACCAAGCGTCCCAAGCGAGGAAGTTGGCGTGGGAGAAGATAGACTATCTAGCCTTGTATAGAGACTTTTACTTAGCTGCCTACGTATATTGTACACTATCTGGTCTGCTGGGTTACTTTTATATCTTTGCAATGAGTAATATGACTGATTACTCTTTAATGTTAGTTTGCCTTGCTGTCCTATATTGCCGGCGTTACACAACCGCACATGCGACCAACCTCGCACCAGCCACGCCAGCAGCCACAGCGTCTTTCCTAACGGGAGGCCTTTTTCAACAGGCGGCTTGCCCGCCGTTCCCCAGTCACGCCTGCAGCCCTAGCGTCTTTCCTAACAGAAAGTCGCTGGCGATAGTTGGCGGGGGTCGCGCAGCTGAGCCACATAGAGGGGGTGGCGTCAGCAACTAGCCAATCAACGCTGGCCTCCACACGTCAAATCCCAGGCTCAATCAGAGCGGAACATCGTCAGGCCAACTGGGGAACGGCGTGCAAGCCGCCTCTTGAAAAGGCCTCCCGTTAGGAAAGACGCTACGATTTCAGGCGTGACTGGTGCGAGATGATGCGTGTTGGGGGTGATTGGGTCTTGCATCGCTGATGGTCACTGCTCATGATGATGTTACCTAAGCTACATGAACGATAAAAGGCTAATAACTATGCGAAAAGTAGTTATCGGTAGTTAAGGCAAACCGATACCCAAAGGAAATCAGTCACAGACAAGACAGTGTATGTACAAATAGCCAAGTCAAATCCTCTATGCAAGGCTAGATAGTCTATCTTCTTCCACACCAACTTCCTCGCTTCGTCCCCGCTGTCTCCAAAGACTTCTATCTCCCAGACCGCTTTGAGTCATTAGGTGGGGCTTCATGAAGTCCGTTGACGCAAAACGGATCATCGTCATCAACGGTGGAGTCTGAAGCTTGTGATTGCAGTGGTGTTAGCGTAGCCCACGAGATGTCAAATCGTTACCTACTTGATCTGGAAGGGGTATCAGGCCGCTTTGCGTCTGCATTAATTTGGGCAAAGGGATCAAAGATGAATTTTCCCATGCCGCGACTGGGGGTCTCTGGCTTGGATGGTGTAGCGAATAGATCGCGGGCTCCCGGCTGCTGTCTTGGCTCCCCAGCAGCCCAGTCAATCTTCAGGATCTCGATGAGTGGAACAAGCTCGAGAGGGTTGTAAGGGCAACTATCAGAGAATACAACGTTCTTATTGCAAAACCCATGGAAATAGCCAGTGATATAGGCCTTTTTACCGTGCTTTCGGAACATCGTCAACCCAAAAGGCTACAAAAATATGATTCACGCAAAAACAATTAGCAGGTATACTCACTTAAATCATTTAATTGCATATGAAGTGCGTCATTGTGCCGACTATTGGGACATCTGCGCCACCTCTTCATGGTTTCTCTACCTTTGAAGCACTTCTGCCAGTTTGTTCGATGCTTCACGCTGGATAGACTCTCTCGAGCCATTTTCCTGATGCCAGGTCCCAGACTCTATTCCCAACAGTAGCAGGCTATCATCAGAGAGGCCGACTAACAGAAAAAGACCCGGGTTCGGGTGTTGAGCCTGGCACTGCAAATTTCTGCTCTGCCTGATGGGGAGTGTTTCGGAACCTTTTCTGGTGGTGTGACAGAGGGATCCGTATTTCAAGAATAACATATTCTCTGATTTTACCATTTAGCAGTGTAAAAACGCTTTAAAGCGAGAACCGAAGTTTCCAGAGGACTTCGCGGTCAGAAATGAACGTGGCTCGGTTATGCTCCAAGCTCTTGAATGGAATTTTTGGAGTTGCAGACATACACTACATCTCTGTGCGTTTCAAAGAATCGATCAAAAGGTCCATCCGTGCTATCTGCCGACCAGCAACAGCCAAATGTGCGTAGAATACATGGTAGTATAGCCATTATTTTACATGGCATGTTGTACAGAGAAAGTAATGTGAGTGATATCTGCCCTGTAACATAACCAAGGGAAGCAAACAAGAGGGTTGCCGTTTGTTAACCGTACATCTACGTTCCGTCCAGAGCGCTGACGAGTTCGTCCCGTCTCGTCACACCTGTGGATAGTTAGGTAGTCTGATCGCAAACGAAGCTATACGATGCTACTTACAGTTGGTTATCGCGGCTTAGGGCGCGGAGGTGGTTTCGGGACACCGGTCGTGTCATAAGCTCCTCTCTTGAGGTCTGAAGTTCCTTCGTGATATGAAGTCATGTTGAGAGCTTGATTTGTCGAGCTTCGTGCTGTTGTCAAGAGTGACAATGTAGTGAGATACAGAGAACAACAGCTTGAATTTAAGCAGGTTTATATAGTTATTGGCTGTACTTTTGGTCCTCCCCGGACTAGCAAGACATCGAACTCCAATCTGAGAAGATAGGGGTAGACAAGGACTGTGTAATACGAGCGGCATGGTTCACCACCCGAACCCTTGCCTGGCGTAGACGAGAATCCTAGTTACCATGAACACGTCAAGGTTGCCTGCTACATGAGTGGAGGAGATGCAGAAGAAGACTATTCGTCAACTGTCTCCCTCGCTTGTTTGATATCAAAGTCCAAGCGGAAGCGCAGGTCGTGTTTTGTCGGGATTGGACTTTTCTGTCTTCGGTCATCCCGCTCAGGGGTTTTCCTCAAACATATTCTCGCCAAATTTCTTTTTGGCCTTTATTTCTCTTGTACCTGTACAGATTCGCACTTTTTGATATGACTGGCGTGACTGTGGCCACGGTAACAAAGGCATCTACAGTCTTCATAGTCGTACCCCTAATGTTCTGTTTCCACTGCGGCCTTGATTCTGGAAGGCATTGTCTACTACCCCTATATCTCGGAGTCGGTTCTAGTCACCCAATCTATAAAGCCGATCTGGGAAAGTAATGGTGCCCGGTAGGATGAAAAGCTTCATTCTTGATCGTCATAGTTTGCGGGATGCATACATGTGGGTGCTCCTAGCATCGTCAAATCGCCGTATATCTAATACTAGCAAGTCAGGAACTCCAACCTCAGCAAAGTAATCGTCAGAATTGACCTCTTTCCATGATTCGTACCGAAATAGAATGCTTGATACAAGGAGAAGCTGAGATACAAGATGACACGCTGAACAGATAAGATATATACAAGAGCTTTTCATTGCTAGACTATGGCGTTAATGTCATAAACTCTAAGTGCAAGTGTTTGTAGGAAAATTCTTGTCTATGGCCTCGTAGTCCCAAACTGCCCCTGATATTGGCCACGGCGCCTGATTTCTCTCGCGCTTTCCGAGTCTAGCTCTAACTATAGCAGCCGTTTTGCGTATTCATTGCCATGTGCGTAAGCAAAAAAGCAGCACCAAATTCATCAGGCGAATAAATCTCTGCTGTCCCGGTCTGATCGGTAACGGCCCAATGGCCAGGAGGAAGAACTGGCATACTTGCTCCTGTGATAACCTTGGAAGGCAAGAGAAATGTGCAACCAGGCCTGTGGTTGCATTCCGAAAGAAATGCACCCAAATGACCATCGGATGATAAATATTCCTGTTCGCCTGTTAAGTATTGATGACGGCAAACATAGATGATAATGACAGTAGTAGCCATACATACCCCTTCCCATCGCGACCAGTTCATTGTCATCAATTCTTCTGTATTGCCAAAGTGATGCTCAAGATGAAGCAGGTATAGCAGCTTCTTTATTCGACATTCTGTTCTATGCAAAGATTAGAATGGTGTTTTGTAAAACGAGTGATCAGCGTACCTTTTGAAATGCTCCTCGCTATTTAAGCAAGGCGCTCTCACTCCATCTGACCAGTATACATTTGAACCCTTTTCCAAGAGTCCTTTCAATGTATAGGATGCTACACCGTCAATGAATTTTCCTCCTGGTTGTCCGATCCAGTTGTAAAACTTGCGTTCAGCCACTTCTTTTCTTTCCTCAAAGCGATACATCCGGACTGACCATCGCAGTTCATCAAGACTGTCATCTTTAGAAATATTTTCCAAGATAGTTCGGAGATTGCTGCTTGACGCCATGATTAGTCCACTGAATCAGAAAGATGGAATAGTCCTCCAACAAGGCGTGTATATTTTGAAAGATGTGAAACCAAAGTTTTGGAAAGGGCCTGAGGTATTATTTTATATGCTGGTAGCGAGTGAGAACATCGCTTGGTACTTAAATCACCTAGTAGAATGAACGCAATCGGGGAAACTTTGGTCCTGCAGGTTGCGCTGGTACCATAGATGATCCGATCGGGGACGAAAGGGGGTTGGAAAGACCGACGAGAACCAGGGATTCAGTGTTTAGTTGCGAACTCGATCACATGAACTGGATCATCATGAAACAGCTGGAACCGTTAGGTGATACCAGTTCGATGAATCCGGTCAAGATACAGTCGCCAGACCACCAACTTCGACACTACCTTTGCAACCTCACTCGATGATTGCTGTGAGGAAACGCATCGATGATCACGAACCGACGTCCGCGGCTGCAACCAAGCTATCCAAGTCGATCACTGGGCGGTCCCAAGCCATCCAATGCACGATGTATATGCTCTTAATATTCAAACTTTGGAATGCAAGACAAACGTAGCAATCCTACGCAAATCGTTCAGATAACAATGCCCTCTCTTGAGCGATAGACTCTCCCATTTCCTTGATCACTGCATTGTCTTTGGTGTAGAACAGCCCATGCCCGACGGTCATATCTCTCTAGGATTCGGATCGGCCGCTCGATTGGTGCAGTCAGTGCAAGGCCCGGGCCAGGGAATTATATCGTGCTTGATTTTCGGTCCTTTGCACCCCTTTCCTACGTCAGAACACCACTTGATATCGTGGAAGCCGGTGTGGCCACATTCGAACTGCTTGTCGACCTGCTTGCACATGATATTGGAAATCTCGGCTCGCGCTTCCGAATCTAGCTCTCTCGTCTGTTTTAGTACACACTGTCAGCTGTAAGGAAACACTGGTGCCACTAGCATTCCTTTACCTGCAGCCTCACGCTTACAGATGCGTATACAGTTGTCACGGGGTCAGAGGTCCGGAAGTGATTTCAATAACTGAGGATTCTGTGGGAATTGATTGAGCCAATTGTGGGTTTGTGTATAGGTGAGCTGCTCAGGCTTTAGCTCCAGAGGCTTTGACAAGTGGCAGCGCTCAGAAGACAGTGTGGTAGAAGCCACAGGTGCTTGTTATGACCGGCAATGGCCTGCTCTAGATGATAGACCGTACGAGTGCGTCGAAGCGAGCATCTCAAATGCATCTTTCTGTCATGCCTGTGGTCAAAGGCATTCCCCTGGGATCTGGGTACAAATGACTCCTTCGCCAAGTTTTCGGCCTTGAAATACGTCTCTACTGCTGCAGGACTCATCACAGACATGACCCACTTCGCCGGATTCCTTCCCCTCTCTTTTGCCAATCTGACCGTATTGGGTGGTGGAACTGTTGTTGGTAATGCACTGAAAAGCCTTGCTTTGGGAGTTCCAATTGCCGTCAAGCATGCCGGCTGCAGATCAGACTCCAGGTCGGTGTTGACTGACCGGACCCATGTCAAAGCATGCATAGCGAAGAGACAATAACTCGGAGGCGTTGATCAAGGGGCTCTCCTTGCTTAACCGTCAGTCTCTCCGTCGCCCAATGCCTTGGCTGCCAGAAGAGTATGGATGGCAACCTGCAGTGTAAGTGTCGTTGGTGGACAAGCGTCTGATTGGCTGAATTTGAGGAGCCCTGACCCCTGTTCTGCACGGAGGCAGTTACTTCAAATGTGCCTGTGGAGCGCTAGTATACTTCCTAGCCCGGCCTCTGGTACTCTGTCCTTGGACCGTGATACGTCGACCGCGCTTGCAGGCCACTGGCCGCACAGGCCATGTTCAGCAGCCAGCCGTCTCCGGCCCCTGCACGGCTCGCACAAATCAAGTGGAAACCAGGTACATTCCGTAGAGGCCTCAATAGCTCAAGTCATTATCAGGCAAGAACATGGGGAGACGGGCGGAGCGGGTCCAGACATAGCAGGGGGTACCACATGCTGCACACGCCGAAGCCTATACCTCACCCGATAACGCCAGCACAAATGTCTGCGTTCCTTAGCGGTGCGCAGATCGTGCTCGCCAAGTCTTCGGGCCCATAACGGTCGGACGAGCAGCGTCTTGGAACGCCGCTCCCTGCCGCCCAGTTCATCGACAGACACCTTCCGCGGCCACCCAGCAGGGGCATCCGATGTTGCATTGCCGGCTAATCGCGGTGCACGCGAAGCCGGAGAAGGTGTTATCTGCATTGTTGCGCTTGGGACCTGTGGGCATGCCTGGTGACAATGAAGACATAAGCTCAACACAAGGCCCAGCGCCACGATATACAGTCTTCGTCGTACTATCGGTAGCAAAGCAGGATAAAATGACATCTCTTGGAGGTTTCATGCAGTGTCAATTATCCTAGTTTGTTCCGTTCAGCTCCGCCGCTCAACTATCGTTGCTCCTTCATTTCCATCAGCACAGTTACCACAGAACTATAGAGACACAATAAAACAATGAACTGATGAAAGGAATTAGAAATGAGTATTATAGATGTCTCTTTCCCCTTCTAGTATATGGCACTGTCGAGTTGGGTTTGCCTCAATCTGGCTAGTAAGTTTGTCAGTTCCGGTGAATACCTCAAAAGCATGAGTGCTGCTCACCAAGCGGTCCATATTGCTTCTTGTGCTCCTCAGAGACCCATGGGTATGTAATAGCGCGCTCTGGGTGCTTGTATAACAACCCTATCGAGTTTTTCTCTTGCTGCCTTACTTTCACCTGCATCGACTTTGGTTTCTTACCCTTGTCGAACACCAAGCGCCCATTCGAGTTCGTGGCAGGGACCTCCAGGATTTTACGGTAGTCAAGGGATTTCAGCCTCTTCTTGTGGCGTTCATCTCCATTTCCAGCATCGTCGGAGAATGATTCTGCGTATTCCTTTACAATCCCCCCCATTTTAGCCTGCAGACAGCCCGGAAGTATATGATAAAGTCCATCTGCTCGACGCTGTAATATATGCGTAGTGAGACCGGAGGGATGGGGTGCTGGCGGCCGACGGAAGACGGCTGTCCACAGGGTTCTTTGGCGCTGTTGGGGTGTGGGAGACCGGCGGCGGGAGGTTGAGTCTGATTACCGGTGGAGAGTAGGCAATTCCCACTCTACAACGTTTTTGAGCTCGCAACTGCCACATAGGAGAAGTATTTGCTCAGTGTAGGCCCTTTTCACTCTGTCCAGCCCTTCCCTATCGACCATTTGGACAGTGACCAAGTTTCTAAATCGCTGATCGGTGGTGTAATCTCCAACGCGGATCTCCTCCGCGGGCAGTGGGAAGAGTGCGGCGTTATTTTGCGTTACTTCTTCGATCGACACATCGTGCTCTTTTTCTATCATTCGCTTCCCAACAGTATAGATTCTGGAATGGTATACCGACCTATCCTTCTGTGCAGCAATCTCCTGAAGGACGAGCCAGGCCTCATACCGTATGTCGAGCCAGCGACACTTGAAAATGGCAAACTCCAGGAGCGACAAGTAGCTGCTCTTGCTGAAATGGAACTCGGAACTTGTCGATGTAAGCGACTCGGGACAGCTGTCCAAGATTGACTTAGCGAGCGTGACGATCTTCTTGAAGAAGTCCTTGAAACAGTCGTACACGGACTCGTCGTGAAAATGACAGGCGCCGATGCAGATCATGGCCGTCCAGTACTTCATCTCAGTCTCAAGGTGGCTGTCGCACTCCGATGGAAGTTGGCGGGTGTCGTTTGGGGAATTGGCCATCAATCCTTTTAGCTCCTTATGCCACTGATCAAAGGACGCACAGATCCGCTTCTGGTACTCCGACATAATCAGATCGTTTAGTATGCATCGCGAGTCCTTTCGCATCTCTGGATCCAATGACCGAATGTATCGGACGGCTTCAAGTATTGTCTGGTTGATGCTGTGATTGATACGTTCGATTCTGGTCACCACATCGAGCCAACCAGGCGCATGACTTGACCATAAACAGTGCTGATGCTGCTGCTGCTGCTGTATGATAGCACATCCAGTCATGACTCTCTTGGGCTCAGAGTCTCCAAGAGGCTGTTGCATGGCCGTGGTGCTCGCGTCTAAGTAGCTTTCTCCATTTGAATACTGCTAAAGTCAGCAACTGCTAGTAACATAGGATACGATAGCGAGCACATTAGAGAATTGCTGGTACCTGCCACATATACGGCTGTGGGCAGTTAAGTAATCTCGTCTTGTAAATGAGGTACCACAGGGTCTGCACTTGAAGGGACGTTCGCCAGTGTGTATGCGCTTGTGTCTACTAAGTGAATAATCCTGGCTGAAGGGTATGCCACAGATTTCGCACTTGAAGGGACATTCTCCAGTGTGTATGCGCTTGTGTTTAACAAGAACAGACTTATGGCCGAAGGGTTTGTCACAGATTTCGCACTTGAAGAGACGTTCTCCAGTGTGTATGCGCTTGTGTCGATTAAGCTCAGAATTCCGGCCGAAGGGTTTGTCACAGATTTCGCATCTGAAACGACTTCCTCTGGTGTGTAGGCGGCTGCGCCCTACTTCCGACCGGAAACCGGGCATGTGGTAGTATCTCTGTACAACTGGCTTCCTCCTGCGGCTATATGACATTCATGTCAGATTTCCATGATCAGGAAGAGATGGCCATGGTACCTGAGCATCTTACCTCGTTGTATTGCTTGTGTCAGGAGGGCAAGCGATAAACTCGAGAAGACAAAGAATAAACAGATGAATGCAAGCGGCCAGAGCTGTTAACAACGTAGGCATCAGGATGTCTGACCGGCCTGACCACTAGTTATCTGCTGCCTCTTGCCAGGAAAAGATGCCAACGTCATGTTGAAAGAAGCCTTATCCATAGATATTGTGGAAGTGGAAGTCGGCTATCATATAAGGCAGAATACACAGCAAATTGTGAGCATGGGGTCTCATGGGCCCCCATCCGTCGTTGCACGTTTCTGGCGAGAATTGAGATGAGCGAAAGTAGTGACCCCTTGTTTCCATGGAAAGAGGCTGCGCCAAGGCTTAGGTACGTGTATAGTACTCTGATCCCAGCCCTTTCCGTTTTGGCGCACTCCTCTCAGAAGCCAGGCCAAACATGACGAACAGACCAGCCACCCTCCCGCGCCCTGGTCTGCTAATGATCCTCTCCCCAAATTGTGATGTGGAAAGATGCATGGTTTCTTGCAGATAGTACCAGTTTTTCTTTTTTGTAAGGGAAGGCTCGTCCACTGGTTCGAATCGCGGATTAAGGAACGATGAAAACGCAGAGGAAAGCCTTGTTCGACGAACAATTCTTTGCTTACGGTTACCATCGGGTTCCTCTGGATTCATCGAACAGGAATTGCCTCGAATTAACTCAAGAGCGAGGCACACGAAGGGCACCAAAAATCAAAAACATCATTTGGCGGCCCGTACATAAATCGCCGTCCGGTTCATTTGGTCTGGGTGGACCGTCTTGTGCGCGCCGATTAAGCTTGGCCATCACGATAAGCCTGTCCCCACTTTATCCGACCAGCACCTCCGACTATTCCAGTGATCTCCCATGTATCCAAGGCACCGGCTATCCCGCGATTGGTCGAGAGCAACCAGGGAGCACCTTGACGAGGTGCAGTCTGTTTGCGTATCCTGACGAGGATGAGCCCTTCCCTTATGGGCGCTCATAGAGTGAGAACCTGTGATTCTGTTCGTTCTGTTCTGCCCCTTCCATCGTACACCTCCATCTTTCCTTTCAGTCAGGACCCCTAACGTGGCTTTTTTATCCAGATCACAGCTGTTAACCGATTTACGACATTAACAAACAGCATGCTTGGTTCTTTTAGTAACAGTCAAGGAGGGACCTGGCAAGAACGTCTAGAAGGTGAGCATCCTCACATGGTACTGGACACGAGAAGACTCACCACCCCGCGCAGATGCCTGCCGTGAGGCTAATATCCTCCCTCCTGTTTTCCAGATTGTCTCTGACCGACGTGGTAGAGTTTTCCCCTAGTTTCCTGGCGTTCTCAATACTCACTTTACTTCAACAGGTGGCCGCACGGCCTGGTCCAGCCGGGTAACCGTTCACGGACGCACTCTCTCGGCCCGGTTCTGGTATGATGGAAAGAATCTGAACAA
The DNA here is from genome assembly GCA_030867245.1 of Colletotrichum eremochloae. Classification (NCBI taxonomy): domain Eukaryota; kingdom Fungi; phylum Ascomycota; class Sordariomycetes; order Glomerellales; family Glomerellaceae; genus Colletotrichum; species Colletotrichum eremochloae. The sequence goes on along the minus strand of MU844597.1, from coordinate 55,023 downwards.
TGCAAAGGAGGACGCCGCGGAGATGGCACTGAACTACTTGACAAACCCCGAATCTAGCTAGCACTGTACATGAAAATATTCCTTGGTCTCCTGAATGAAATGCACGACGCGTACCTCATGGGAAGTCGTACCGGTCACCCAGTTGGCGATGTGCCGCCTCAGTTACGGCGATTCCACATTCATCTTCAGTACGAGACGTACAGGGGTCGGCCCGGTATATTCTGGAACCATCTCTACCACAGCCCCGATGCGAGCTGTGCTCGAGACGTTTGTGATCCTGTCGAATTCACCGAAAGCTGGCGCAGTGCTTTGCGCTTGGCTATTCGTCAACACGGCCACGAGACTGCGGTCTTGCCGGCGGCTGCAAAGGTTGCTAGGACCTGGCTAGCCGGGTCTTCGTCTATGTTGACGAAGTTTTTGTGAGTACCGGTCACCTCATATCCTTTGTTCAAGTCCCGAGTCGTGCTACCGCACCCGGTCTTGTTCAACGGGCGACCGCTGTCAGGACCTAAGCCCTGTCTTCGCTTTTCGTATGCCGTGGTTCGGACTGATATCGATCTTGGTGTCAAACCTAAAGTTTGCAGACGTGCCTGCGCGAAAAGGGTGCTGCCCAGAGTTGGCCTTCTTCCGCGTAGATAGGAACTAGCACGATCGTATCGAGCACGAGCACGGAGACAACGTAGTGACTACGGAGAGATGGGTATACCCAACGGCGGGTAAATACACTACCACCACCAGTAGGGTGCCGCGAACCCGCCATGGAAGAATGAATGTCCTACAGAGTAACAGATACATGCATTGAATCGATTGTACAGTGACAGCCGGTGTTGTTCTGCCCCCAAGTACCTCGACGGAGAGCATTGAAACCAAAACACGAGGCAGTTGACAAAGGCGCCATCAGAAGGCAAGACATCGAGATGCGGATAACCCATTTGCATTGCTGACTCAGTACCAGGCGAAGAATCGGCCCAAATACCATGTCGCTACAGCCATTCCGACAACTGCGAATGGTGGCCTCAAGAGCAGTGCCACAGCCTGGTATGTGGATCTTGGGTATAGTTCATGTTTTGGCCAAACCTCCTTCATGTACTTCTCCAAAGCAGCCCATTCCCCTTTCCGCTTGTGGCCAGAAAGCCAGAAGTTTTTCTTCTCGTCGATGCCCACACCGATGATTCCATTAGGGAAGTTGTATGGCTTCTGAACAGTTTGTACATAGCTTGGCCGCAATAGTTTCTTCTGTGCATGGATAGCAGCACCGGATAGAGTGAAACCGTAAAGATTCGCCTTTTGCCAGTTTGAAAACATATACAACCGCGTCGAGCTGTCGCCAAAGAAAGGCGGCAACCTGAAATAGTGATCTTGTCGAACGAGCGAGCTGTAGGCTTTGGCCTGCTCGGTAGTGCGTTGCTCAGTAATTGAGCGGCGAATTTCCGAGGCCAAGTAACCCAGCGGCTTCGTCAAAACGTCGCTAATGGGCATAAGCGTAACAAGGAAGCCAACACAATTAGAGAGAAATGGCCTCTGAGGTGGTAAGAGGTTACCGAGGACAGGCCGCGAGTTGTACGCCTGTTGTACACAAACCTGGAAGAGTCAATTGGATCAGCAGAAACCCTTCAAACCACGGGGGTATACTTACCAATTTCTTGGGGTTTTCTGAGGAGTTCAGCAAGAACAGGCGTGTTAGCCAAGCAACAAGAAGGTCGCCTTCGGTCAGAAACGGCGTTTCCACTGGTATCTTGGCTGTCGTTCCATCGCCCGACGACTCTTCTGCTTTCTTGGCTGTCGTTTCATAGTCCAGCTTTTCCAAATCTTCCTTAGCCTTCTTCTTCAGCTCCTCCACGAATGCGGCTGGCACACAGACCATACGATGTTCTTTGGGGGATAAAAGATCGTAGATGTTTCGCAGCACCCACGAAGCAGTGCCAAACCAAGACATTCGTCGATCGGCGAGAACATGACGCTCACTTGTAGTTTTGCCAAGTTCTTCCAACGGATAGGGAGAGAGTGGGAGAGCCTCTGGTATTTCATGGTCTCGGCCATTCAGAGCGAGCGACCATGCTTTCAGGAGGGAGTTTAGAGCCATGGCGTCAAATGCTACGTGTGGCCAGTACACTGCAATGATCGTGTAGTCCTTGAATAACACGGTGCGATAACCAAGCAGGGATATGTCTGAGTGAAGATAGTTTTTGACCGTCTTGGGGATCTCGGGACCGTCGACGAGTTCAAACAAATCGTCCGGGTTTCCCATAACCGCAGGTTTGTGGTCGGACGGCGCTTTGGGAACCTTCCACTCGGCTTCTAGTGGTATGTCGCTACGGTCGACAGGATTGTGAGTGATGACATGACGGCCTTTCGGAAAGCTCTGAGGTAGGTGGTATTCAAGCTCTCCCCGATCCTACATGCACTTGCGTCAGACAGTGATCCTAGGCAGCATTCAACTAGGAGTCTATCTTACATTCCTTCGTACCCTACCCGTCAGCTTATTCCAGCCGGGGCGGCTGACTACGCGTTCAAGAGCATCATGCAACTTGTTCGTGTCCAGCTGGGCAGGGACTACGAACATCGCGAACATCACGAACGTTCCATACAGAGTGGTGTCGTCGAAGAAGCCGAGGGGGACGACAAGGTCCGGCAGCACGCGTTGCGGCGCCCTGGAAGACATTTTGTCGGGTTGCCTTCACGGAAAACAAGCAGAACGGGTAAGAGAAGACATGAAAGTGGCAGAAGTCGTGCAGAAGGAATTGCGCCTCCTTTCCCCCCTCCAACTGGGCTTTAAGTAACGTGATCAAGGGGCAAACGCCGATTTCGGCTTCTGAACATGGCGGGCGGTTGGACGTGTTGAAGACCCAGCAACCCCCTTGACGAGATTACAAAAATTCCCCACCCGCGCGACAGGGTGTGTGTACTCCGTAGGTATCAAGCACGCCAGCGTGCTCCGTCTGTTGAGTGCTTTTACGCCCATTGCGCGGGACCCGCCGAGAACCTCCCCCGAGATTAGGTATCACCCAAGGGGCAATCGCCCACGAGCACGGCACGCCATGCCCATGAACCTACTCAGTACACGCCCTTGTTGTTTAATTTTGCTGGACGACAATCCCGGCTATGTTTTTCAACGAGTTGGTTCACTGCCTGGGGCCTGCTCCACGCGACGATCCCCGATGGCGCACTAGCCCTTAGCAGACCACAATGTGTTGCAGGAAACCGATCACCATTGTCGCACACCCTGCTTCGTCCGTCCGCATGAACCAGCTATGCTCGTCTACAGCTCCATGCCAGACCTGGATGTGTCATCTGTCCGAAATCTACCAGTCGCCTCTATTTATATTGATCAGCGCTCCCCTCCATTGATGGTCCAAAACTCTCCTTGATTTATCGCCACCCGCTGCAGCCTCCACAACGGCATCGACATATAGTTGGATATGGAGCGGCTCTTTGTTCGGAACGACAACGAAGAAGAGGTCGAGCGCATCGCAGAAAGCGTCCGTAAACTCTCACAGGTTCCAGTCGGCAACTTCTCAACAGTGATTCAGGTCATAGCCTATGTTATGTCGGCTCTCTCGATCCTCGTGGTTTCTCTTCGCATTTACGTAAGGGTCAAGCTTTCGGAATCGAAAAAAACGTGGGGTCGGGATGACACTTTCGCCGTCCTGGGATGTGTATGTTACCATGTCCCTCGCCTCTTATCTGTCTGACAAATTAGGTTTTTTTCTTGGCATCGGTCGTTTTCCTCATCATCGGGACAGATTGGGGGCTTGGGGCACACGATACTCAAATCCCCGAAGGATCGCTTACCTACTACCAAATCAAGGTGAAAGAAATCATGTTTTGGTCTGAAGTCCTGTACTTCGCCTCGACAGTCCTGACCAAACTCTCCTTGTCCATCATGATTGTGCGGTTGAGCGCTACCAAGATATATGCGTACATCCTTTGGACAAACATGGCTGTGCTAGGCGCCACCATGATAGTCTGTATGGGTGTTTTGTTGGCGAGCTGTGATCCGATAGATGCCCTGTGGAATGAGAAACTGTGCGTCTCCTCGCTCCTACCTGTACGAGGCTCCAGCTAACAGTCCCATAGCGGGTTCTGCCGTAACCCTAACGGATGGATGTACGTCAGTTACGGTGGCTCTGTCGTCTTGGCTATGGTGGATTGGACGTGCGCAATCACGCCGTTCTTCCTTATTCAGGGCCTACAAATGCCGAAACGGCGTAAGATCTCATTACAAGTCATCCTTGGTTTGGGCATCATCGGCAGCGCTGCCGGACTGGTCCGTATGGGATACTACCATTCATACGACACCGTAAAGCACCCAAACGAGTCTCTTTGTTCGTGTCGCCATTGCGCATTCTCGGTTTGCATACTAATATCAATGATACAGATAATTGGGGACAGACGGTTCTCTGGACGGTTCTCGAAGGCGGCTTGGGAATCATCGCTTGCTCCTTGCCGCCACTTCGGAAGCTCGTCAGTGCCTACTACCAAGGATTCTCTACCGGGGACAGTAATAAATCGAGAAGGATTACTGGAGTAAGTAGTTCACCACGCACCCTCTGTTCGAGGTGTGTCATGTACTGACCAGACGGTTGCGTCTTGGTAGGGCGCCACGGAACTCAGCTCGCTCCCAAAGAGTAGCGGATCGTCACAACATAGGTTGGTGGATGAAGAGCATGGTCCTGTCTAGGGCAGGTCCCGACTCGCCCGATGTACTCAGGCTGTGCTCTGCGAAGTCTTGACAATGGGGATTCACTGGTTGTCTTCGAGGAAAACGGACCAAGCTTTCGTAAATAACTTAATCTAGATGACCAGTGACAATAGATCGACTGCCGTCCGAGGCGGCTGGCATCAGAGTGAAGAAGTCAATGCGAGGGCCACTTGGATGTAGTATCACCGAGACTTCATAAATACATGCTCCCGCTCCCTATCGTGTCAGGCCATACCGTGACGGTGACTAGGCAGAAATCTTCAGCAAGAAGAGGTGCGGAAAGTACACAGGGAGCGCAGAAGGCATGGCGAGGGTTCTCGTGAGTCTGGATTCGTCCCGAAGTGCTCGGACCTAGCCGCTAAGAAAAAGAGGCAATTTCGAGCGAACGAGTATGTTCTTGTCACGGCAATTTCAATCACTTCCATTTCAGTTAGCATCAAGCCGCGGCCAAGTAGGGCTGCAAAGGTGTGACCTCGTCATTCGTGTTAACCTTTTCATGCACATCAAGAGGCAAGAGTTGTCCATTGGCAGCTAGGAGAGACGACACAGCCAATTCTATTTGACACAGTCACTCGTATCTTGCACGTCGATGATCTAGGCTCTTGGCTGCCTGCTACAGCAATTCCCTCGTTGATCCATTCCAGCTGCTATCAGTGCCGGCGGCGCTTGCATTGCACGGCTCAACCCGTTCGAGGTCCGATTCTTCGTCACGTAACCGTGGTTGACTCGGGATAGTATATGACGACGGATGGTCTTCGGCGTGGCTTGGGTCGGCCGGGACTGTCCATTGCGACGCGATGTCCCGGAGAACGTTGCGTACTTCAGGCGTGCAGGCGAAGATCACATAGAGGTTCACTTCGAAGAGGCTGCTATCGGTCAGAGCGTGCTACGGCTTCGGTCACTCTTGACGTACGAAGTAATGCTGGCCGGCGCAGCGTCCCATGTGAGGTCGGAGCTGCCTAGGAGCTGCGTGAGGAGGATGAGGTGTGCAGTGGATATACCGGCTGTTCTGGAATGGCCGTTAGTTCTGTGCACATCGAAGAGACGATCAACCTACATCAAACCCAGGCTGAAGATCCCTGTGGCGAAAAGCTTCTTCTTGAGGGGCAACTGAACCCTAGATACGCGAAGTATGGTCAGGACGACCAAGACCATGTCCGTGACGATGTGGGAGGAAGCCGCGGCAAGGAACAAGGCGATGGCGCCGACGGACGAAGTTGCAGGGCGGGCGATGAACAACCCTGCGGTAATGGCGAGGGTTATGGCGGCCATAGCCACTATCAAGAAGTAGAATGCGGTCTTATAGGCTTCATAGACGGATGCAATATCCCGGAGCACGAACAGAGTAGACATCTTCGCGCAGCCAATGGACAGTACAAACATCGGTGCTGCGACGTAGCTGAGCTGGAACGACTTGTCAGGGACCAGCTAGCTGGTATGGGCGACAGACGTACCTTGTTGTAGATGTTGAATTGATCGGGCGGTATGTCGTCCTGATGGTAGCACATGGTCCCTAACCAGACTGCGTCTGCGGCCAGTAAGCATCTCCTTCCCGAACGCGATCGCTCGACTCACATATCATCAGGATCTGCATGGCGGCCGAGAAAGCCTGGCGGCTCGCCGTCAGTCATGCCGCGATAGGCCAGCGAACGTACATACCAAGGAAAGAAACAGAAAGACTGGCCGGGAGTCAGCCATGTCACTCCGTCTTGTCGTCTGTCTCCATGCCACTTACCATCGTCCCATCCAAGGCGCCGGGAACTGTGTCGGTGGGAAAGCCGCAGGATGACTAACAGGATAGAAAGACAGAGACCGAGACCACCCACGTAGTAGTGCGCCTTGACCAAGTGGCCCGACGGGGGTGGAGCGCTCTCCGGAGTATGGTTGAGCTCAGTCATGACGGCTATGGTGCGAGTCGACGGACAGCTTCTGGTCTGGCCGTCGCCCCGAGAACCCAAGGGGTCTTATATTTCCGGCTACGTCTCGGACGAAGCCAGGTTAGCCAGCACCAGTGCCTTACAGTTGGCGACTGGACGACGTCGACGGGGCTCTTCACATTGGTTGCGTCGTGGCTTGGTAGATGTCTGACCCGATAGGCCGCACTATTCTTGCCCGACCGAAGCATGAATACACTAGACCCCTTGCCTGTTGCATATCCTCGTTCCCGACACGTTTATGCAAGGCGGGATCTCCTTTGATGTGCACTCCGACTTGCTCGTTTTGGAGCTTGCGTGCGAAGTTCTCCAACATTGCAATGGCTCCAGCTCGAACAAATTGCAGCACTAGATGAGGACATCGTCGTATACTGTACTGGATAATGCCGACGGCCTCTTGACAGTCGGCAGGCTCATACTCCGCAGATTGTGCACCCTGACCACCGCACTTGCCGGTTCTCCCTGTCGATGCCAATCTCGTTGGAGCTGGAGGACTCTCCTGACGACCATGTCCCGGCTCGCGGGTATCCCGGCCAAGAGCCAACGTCAAGTATTGGACCGGTCGCCCGAACCCGCCGACCACCAAGTAGCGTGCGATGAACAGGTGAAGTGGACGGGGGCGTTGTGATTGGCCAGCGCCCGACGTCCCATCCGGGCTAGCGCGCCAGGAGCAATGGCATCCCGCAGCAGTGCGATTGGCAGACAGCAACAGGGCGACCCGCCGGGCCATCGCGTCTAATCTCGGATCTGGGCGTCGCGAGCTGTACTGTCTGGTGTCGTCGGCGGGGGGGACTCCACAGGGCTTGGGGGTGGCTCCAAGGTTCAGCGCACCATAAGGCCGCGGTACCTTTCACTGCAGCGACGCCAGCGGGTGCACGCCCGGCGCGACCCCTGATGAAATGCACCCTGGTCTGAGCCACTTTCGTCCGCATCGAGACACAGACGGTGGTCATGGCGCGACCCACCCTGGGGGGGACAATCAGCCCTCCAGGGCTTGGAGACCGCTAGCACCAGGTTTTGGCCGCCATTCGCTGTGGGGTGCGCGACGCACCGGTCACCTTGGCCAACGTCGGCGACGGAGGCAATGGCGCAGCCAAGAACGGCTTGTCACCGTGGTTCTCTTGACTTGGTCGATATCACTCCAGGACCCCGGTCATCGTGTTCCGTGGTTCACGCGCAAGCGCATTATGATGCATGGCAATAATAATCATCTCATTATGATAGTTGGAACATGCACCCAGACGAACAAATTCATTTGTCCCTTGGCCTACTTCCTCATAGTTATACCATCAGTAAACCAATTGAAACTATGACTGCACACAACATACCCGTTCAAGATGTCCATCTGGATTCCTATAAGGCCTTTCGAGTTTCCAGCCCGGCAGTTTCCCTTCTTGATTCGATACCGAACAATTCCTCCATGAGTTAACCGCGAACTTTAGTAACAGGGCAATATGCACAACGAGGGTATCGGCAAACGGGACATTGGTCAGTTTTAATGGATGTGCCTCCTTGACCGCAGTTGCACTATGACCAAAGTTAGCAGAGGGAACCTGATAGTCAAGTGCAGTTGCTTACGCATTGCCAAATATACGCTTGCTTACGCTTCGGTCCTCTCTCTGTGAGGAGGCCACATGGCTGGTCCATCTTCATATTGTAGAGCATGTGGCTGTCTTCGTGAAGCTATATTTTTCGAGGCTTGGAGCGTAGACTTATACCCATCTGTGCCATGGCTGAATGCAGGCTAACACACCTGGGCTTCCTAATATCTGAATATCAAACATAAGCATGTACCTGCGGGAGGGCACTCAACCATACAGACCAGGTGTTGACGTATTCGAGCGCGGACCTGACTTTCTGAATGGCAGTCCCGTTCACTGTGTTAGGGTAGACCTGCAGTGCCTGAAAAATGAGAGACCTATTCAGTCATGACCTTGAGGCCGTGTGACTTACCTGCATCACAGCTGCATATCATGCACCGGTGCACAAAGCCGGCCCAACTGGGTGCCCTAATCGCCTTCACCGCAGATTGGGATGGTCCATGCCGCATCATGACGGCCGCAGTTGCGCAATGGGGCACCGCCACGTCCATCATGATTACGCCGTCACCCTGCACCTCTTTTGACAATGCATTGTTGGGGGGCCTCTGCTTGGGGAAGGAGCTCGTGACGGGTCCAGATAGTCAAGCAAGAAAATACGGTTCATTACATGGGCATGTATTGTACACATTCTAACCGCGTATACATATAGCAAACGCATGTGGCTACGGTAAGGAGCATACCAGCCGTCGTGTCTTGACAGCTGGCGCTCGGATACCTGTATGCCGGTCATCGTGTATATAACCAATCACCTCGTGGACCTCGTCCTCGAGAGGGTGAACATTAAGAATGATTCCTTGCCTGCATTCTTCAAACCCAAAACAAAGCTAATTTTTCTGCCTTTTAGATATTGAACGGAGCCGGATGTGTACCCCAGAACGAATGGCACTAGCCAGTGATTTCTGTCCCGTTCGGCTCCGTCAAGTTCAGGCCGCCACAGCTGACCTGTGTCTCCAAGGCCGCCTTTTATCTGTTTCTAAGCAAGTTTATGTCCCGGCTCGACCGAGCCAGCCCACTTGTTCCGGTGAAGGATGCCCGCTGCAATACGGACCAAAGAGGCGGCAGGTGCCCATATGGCAATGTGTAAGTTGGCAAGTTTCGTTTTACTTCAGCCAAGACGGCCCAGCTAATTAAAGGCAACCATGCAGTGTAATTGTGGGCAGGCTGCCATGCCCATTTCGGCTGACCCATGCCGCAACTGTGGCACCCCTCGGTGCGCATACTGCCCAGTGACAAAAACTCGACCACGTACGACTGGTAACCTGTCGCACATAGGGGTCCAGATATATAATGAAGACGGTCCAACTATCTAGAAAGGGGATATCGGCCGTATACGGCGATATATATACCCGTCTGGGACTATACAATCCCACACGTGGGTCCTCATGTAATCCTACCGCACGACATAACCACAGTGTTATGGTAGCCGAAGCAGGTGGTGAGAGTGCTGTGCATCGAAGAGGGTGTTCAACTTGTAACAGATCAGGTATGGCTTACAGAACTGTTCTTGGTCTTCTGTTATCCGCTAACTTCCTTGTTTAGTGGCGGCTTTCCTTTGTTTTTGACTTCGTACTGCCCAGGAGGGCGGAAGCGTTGTAGGTAACGTGAAGAGGGTTTTTTTTTTGGCTTGACGGGACGAATATCTTTACATTGAAAATTTGTTTTTAGCTCTGCTCGCAACTTGACATAGGGGCTGGGTGCAAGTACTCTTGCGAAAGCAGCTTGTGTCAGCTCCAGATGCTCAAACAGAGATGCGGGTCAACATATTGGGCATGTGCGAGGATAGATGGCTTTGATAATCGTCGCTATATGCTTGCATCGCAGTTCCTTTGCCATGTTCTTACACGTCCGTATCAATATGTGCGTTCTCACACCCAGAAATTCAACGCTCACATACGTTCAGGCCTCACCGTAACCGCGTACAGCAGACGGATGTAGCTACAGTAAGGGGGCTGCTTGTACTTGAGGACTGATCCATGTCGGCGTCGCAACCGTAATGGTGATGTTGTTGCTGCTGTTGCTGCATGTACTGCTCGGGTGGAGGGAGTAGCTTCGAGCTGTACGCGGCTAGGCTGATAGGCCCAGGAACGCGCTTGACGGGGTAAGACGAAGTCGCCATCCTGGACTTCACGCCACGGTTGCTAACCCTGCGGTCTTTTCCCCGGCCCTTGATGCCCTTGTTGCTGTTCTTGTAGAGGTTGGCAAAGTACCAGTACAGCTCTCTCTGGTCGTCGGATAGGGCGTCTGGGTCGGAGATAGACACGATCCAGTCCGTCATCTCCATGAGGGTCTTCTCATGATACTTGTTCTGATGGTCCTGTAATGCAACAGTTTAGATTGAGTATTCCACACTCGGAGCGACGCGTACCTTGAGATTCCCTCTCTGAGTGAACACCTTGTTGCAGTCATCAAGCTTACAGATGAACGGCTTTGCATTGGTATGTGTCGCCATGTGCGTCTGAAGATTGCCGCGCTGCGCAAAACCCCTGCTACACTGCTCGCATCGGAAAGGCTTCTCGCCTGTGTGGCGACGCATGTGAGTCTGCAAGCCGGTTAGTCAGTTTCCTGGGACGTATAGTTGGTCTCCTACTTTGAGATTGCCAGGCTGGGAAAAAGTGCGTCCGCAACGAGGCCAGTTACATTGCTGGGATACGTCAGCGCCGATCAGACACACCTGTCGGCAGAGTGTCAACTTACGTATGGCTTCTCGCCGGTGTGGGCGCGCCTGTGAGTGTCTAGGTGAGTGCTCTGGTAGAAGCTCTTGCCACAGCCATCGATATCGCAGATGTATCGCTTGGGCTTGGGGGCATCCGTATACTCTGTCGCCATAAGTGCAAATGCTGCTTCGGGCTAATCAGAATTTAGCGGATGCTAGTGCTAGGTTTCCAATCAAGACTTACCTTGGGCGAAAACATGCGCTCCGCCTTGACAGCCTGCTTGGTCTCTGGAACACCTTTGACAATATCCTCGGAATCGTTTCTCTTCTGGATGGCCTTCATGAGGGTGTCGATAGCAGTGGTGAAGTTCACGGGTTCAGCACTCGTAGGCTTGTTGAACTTGATTTCCTTCGTGTTGAGCGGGTGAGGGGCCTTTGAGTTGCTCATATTTTGCTCACTTGGACTGTAAGGACTGTAGTGCCAGTGATTTTCGACAGATCGGCTGTCCTGCAGGTAAGGACTAGCCCGAGGAAGGTCGTGCTCCGAAGCTGCCACGGGCTTGACTGGCCGCTCATCAGCCGGATGTCTGAGAGACATGTTCATATTGGTCGGGGACGCGTTGGACTGCGCATAGGCGAAGTGGTCCTGGGTTGGGCGTTGGTATGCCATGGCCGGCATTTGCGTCATGTTGTTCTGGGGTGCAGTCATGTATTGAGGAGCCATGGTGGCGGCGTTCATGGAACCAGACGTTGATGCCCTCGAGCCGTACTGCGCGAAATTGGAGTTGCTCATCATGACATAGTTGTGGCCTGTAGGTTGTTGCTGCCAACTGCCCCAGGACTGGGACGGGGCTGTTCGTTCCATGGGTGCCATTGGACGAGATCAAGCTACCGTAACAAAATTTCTTGAACGATGTGGGTTGACAGCCGTTGTAACAAAACGTAACTTCAAGAAATAGATAGTCGAGCAAATCAGAAAGGGATCGGATGGTATAAGAGGCAGGCAAGAGGAAAGAATATTGCTTTTACTGAGCCCATGATTGAGCGCGTCGCTATGTCTGGGGCGGCGCACATAATGGAGACAATGGTTGGCAACGGGTTGCAGGCGGACCAGGTTGGATTTCTGAGATCTGACTATTCATCATATGCACCGACGCGAGCCTGCAAGACCAGGGCTGGCTGACGGGAAGAAGAAAGCGTTGATGCTCGGGGGGTTGGAAAGAAACCATTCCGATGGGTCCGGTTTGGGTAGTGGGTAAAATACCGGTGTGTTTTTGGTATTTGACCAGTATCTAACCTGATCGGGCAGGCACTCGAAAATATCATAAACCTTCACGCAAACTCTAACCAAAACCCGAATCACAACCTATACAAAGCATTTATTTAGATATAGATAGGTTAAGGTGATAGGGTGGATAGGGGTTGGGCTGGGATTTGGGTCTAGTTGAAGTTTAAGTGACGGATTATACTATTTCCGGTTTCTCAGAGGCTGAGCAGCTGTGGCTGTGGCGCTGCTCTCTACATGGCTAGTTTGCCGTATGTAGCTAGACACCGGCACGATACCAAAAGTGCATCCGCTACCTCGGGTTTGCGGTTAACAGATAGCAGCAGGTAAATTGTCGGTGCACTTTTGGTATTCTGCCTGTCTCTGACCCAATCAGGCAGTCATCGCCAGAGCCACAGCCACAGCTGCTAAGCCTCAATAACTGGAAATACCATAACCGTCACGCAAAGATAACACACGCTGACCCTAACCCTGACCCAAACCGACCACATCTATACTAACCACACTAACCACTGTACAATCGATAAAGGACAGATATTGGTCAGGATGGCTAGGATGGTCAGTAGCAGCACTCACAAGGACCAGTAACCTTGGCGTTAGGGCCTCGACTATGTTGGTTGTTGAACTTATGACTAATCCAGCCAAAATAGGGGAGGGTTCCACCTGAACTTTCAAAAAATTGATTCCAATTCCACGTGATTTTTCCCTGCCAGATGTGTATGGGATCAACGCTAAACGGATTATCGTAATAACGACTCCGTTTACGCCATAGCCAGTCTAGTGACTAAGCCTTCTTAGCATTGTCCACTTTGTCAGGCAAGCTTTGCACCCCGCTTCATCGAAGCCCAACGAAGCACAATCCGCTCCAGGACCGTCACGTTCAAGCGCGATTTGGAACGCAATGGTCTATCAAGCAGTCATCGAGGAAGCAACCTTTCTTCCACAGAGATACCCTACACCAACTACCTTTGCATAACGATCCTATCGCTCTGAATCGACTTGGACGAGATACAGCTTAATATGGCCGACCAGAAAGAACCAAAGCCTGAAGCTAAATCATTGGTACGTTAGCAAATATGAACGCGCTGCAGTTGCTAATTGTGAGAACTCATCAGGAAGATCTCTGGACGCCCAAGACCGTAACGACTGAATGGACTGAACTGTTTCGCGACTACCGGAAGCAACCTGTGAAATACCTCAAGGCAGAAGACCACGAGCGAAAGTACTGCTTTTACGATTGCGAGAATATCGCTTTTCAGACTGCGCAAGGCGACACTATTTGGGAAACAGCCGGGCATGGGGAGATAAAAATACCAGCAGGTGTAGGTGTGTATATGGTCTGGGGCAAATTAATCCATAGAACCGAATAAGTTCTGTGCTATCTCACATGATGCCCAGAAGCCAACACGTATGCGGACGGTACCAACTTGTGGATTTGTGCGGCTTATTGTCATTGTCACACAGTCCGTAGTTTCAAGGAGAAAGTGTGTTCTTTCCCACTTCCGTAATTGACTTTCATGGATAGCGTCGCAGAGAGTCTGACTGAATACTGCAGACAGAGCCGTGCAATGTGCCCCTATCAACGTGAAGTAGCCACAATCAACTATGGTTGGGTCAGTTTGGTAGCGTGAGGTTGGTCTTGAAGCACTCGTACATAAGCCTGACAACCGCGATGCATTGTGATCTCCTTGTTCTCCACAACCTTCGAGGGGCATAACGGCGTTGGTTGGAAATGTAACTTTCTGCGTCTGTGGGAAAATGGTCCTAGCCAGTTCAAGAGCGGACCCGACATCTAAGTAAATCATTGAGTCCTCGTGTTTCTGAGCAGGGAGCCTCATCCGCACAAATTCTGTCATCTTGGGGTCTCCTTGTTGAGATTCCGTTGTGTGTCTTTGACGGACAGCATGAGATGCATCATGGCCACAAACACTAGTAACTGCTTCCATGTGCGCAGCATAATAGGCATAATATCCCTTTTTCGCACCTTCCGCTGTAGGGAGCACATCAAAGCTCTCTGTTGCACCTTCCGCCGTAGTGGTGGGGGGCGCATCAAAGCTCTCTGTTGCACCTTCCGCCGTAGTGGTG
>MU844597.1:0-40033 GCA_030867245.1 Colletotrichum eremochloae | reverse complement strand
GGGAGATAAAGGGTGATGATGGTGGGTGATGGTGGGTGATATAGGGAGATAAAGGGTGATGGTGGGAGATGAAGGGAGATGGTGGGAGATGGTGGGAGATGAAGGGAGATGAAGGGAGATAAAGGATGATAAAGGATGATAAAGGATGATAGTGGGTATTAGATGCTAGAGGTCGTTTTCATGGCCATTGCAGGTAAGACCTAATTAAGATATTTGGTAAACCATTAATTGCCTGCAGACAGCACGGCAACTCAGGCGTATCACAATCATTACTGACACTAAACCGCCTGAAGTTCTGGTTGGGTCATCTTCACGGTGAGATACCTAACCCTGCAAGTGCACCACAAATCAGGATGTCGACCTTGACGAGGCCAGAATCCAAACCAGATTCCTGTATTCCTGACTTGATCAAGACGCTTTCATAGTTCTGAATTCTGAACAGAGCAGTTTACTGGTTAGTGAGGTCCTGGAACAGCCTACCGATTTCGAAGGAGGCTGCATATGCTGGTGCCAGGGTCGGGATTCTCTTGGCCGTATGTAAACGTTGGCGAGAGCATATGCGAACAGTCAATATAAACATTACCTGAGGATGTCTGCAAACAGACAGCTTCCCATGTCCAAGCCCCTCCAAGATCCATACCGAATTTTAAGAGCGTGTAGAGTGTGAGAAGGCTAGCTCTAACCTGGCTGAGAGGAAGCAGACTGCTGCTCATGTTCAAGGCGTGCCAATCATCGAAAGAAAGATCTGCCGGCGCAGCAATTTGGACACACCAGCACGGCCTCAAAGGTCCTCGCGGAGGTCTGGTGAAAGTGAATAGTCCCATGTAATCGAACGAGGCGTCATGGCCCTGCTACTCAAGGTATTTGCATCATGCAATAAGTCTCTCTTGTGTCATTGTCGTTGCCAGTGTCGGTACCCTGGTGAAGGTGGCCGCATATCGGGCCTCCTTAGAATCATGGATGGGAACTAATCCTTGTTGAATACAAAGCCACTTCATTCAGCTTGAACTTACTTTACTGAATTTCCAGCGGAATTCCAGTCCGAATGAGACCTGTTGGAGAATTAACTAGATTTTTCGACCAGTGTGGTTGCATTGAGACCGCCTATTTAACCTTGCAAGCGCACCCTGAATGGGAATGTCTGCCTTTGGCTTGGTTGTAATCTGAACCAGGTTCCTGCATGTATTCCTGACGTGTTCACGGCGTTCTGATGGTTCTTGGAAGGTCGGCGACTGGATTCGTCACTGCTCAGGGAAGAGCAGTTTACAGACACCACTGGCAGGGTCCCAGCGTGGCCAAGCCCATAACAAGGGACATTGCATATGCCGGAGGCAAGGTCATAATCCTAGTAGTCGCATGTATGGCGATCCGGCGAGAGCATATGTGAACCGTCAAGAAGACCATTACTGAGGGTATCTTCAAATTGCCCACCTCCCATGTCCAAGCCTTGCTTCTGGCTCTTAGCCGAGTCGTAAACAACGAGTGGTCCACCTCTAAGCTCTGTGTTCAAGTTCAAGAGTGCGTGGAGCGCGAGAAAACTGACTATAACCCGGATGAGAAAAAGCAGGCTGCTACATATAGACCATTCGTGTTCAATATTTGCTATTGATCAGGGGCAAGTAGCAGGACTTGACCACTGAAATGGCTAAGGAGGGCAAGTTGGACGCGTCGGCATAGCCTCAAGTTCTCGCAGAGAGTTGGCAGATGATGATCGTCGACAAAGGCTCATGTTTAGACAACGCCATTCAATCTGAATTGACATTCCCTGTAATAGGATGCATGTACCAAGAACTTCTGTATTGCCCTGGCTGAGTCGGCCAAGCAGGGGCCGCGCAATGTTAGACGGCCATCTCGGTCTGAACCATCGACTTGACTACGTTATAGCCTGCATAACAGGCCGCATGGAAAAGGTGGGAATTAGCAACCCTTACCTTACCCTCAGTAGTGACCGTCACTGCATGGGATGCGTCAATGGTCTCTGCATGAACAGTTCATCGGTCACCAACACCGTACAGCGGGATGAGCAGGTCTTCCTGATGCGGGCCATTCTGAACAACATGAAGCAGCTCTTGGAGAGGGTTTCACTCTTTCTAAGAGCTACGCAAGAAAGTAAAACTATATAAACCTCGAGAACATTGTCCGTATTATACCATCCAGTACAATAAACATCAACGACTCATCAATATACCTTACTCGGTGACACAACGTCTCAGAACCCTTTCGCTTTTACGTTTCCCCGAAAGAACTGGACTACCAAAGTATCACGAACATGTCGGACAAGCCTACCTCAGCAGGTCCGGGGATTGCAATTGGCGATTTGGAACCAGTTGACAGAGAGCCTGCAAAATGTAATCAAAAATGTACAAGGTTCTTGGAATTCGCTAATGCCATCACATAATAGGAGAAAGCGGTGACTTGATTCACTGTGACCATCCTCGACACCGTTTACCTCGTCCGACAAATACATAGCAGTTGCGAGATAGTCAAAAGATGCACGGTTTAGGCGGCTTCAATACGTGTTAAAATGTGAGGAATATTTGATCATGCAGATGGAGGTCATGTAAACAGAACACAGCGTGGCAGGGCCAAAGGGGAGAATCAATGCATGCCCGTCAATTGAGCAGTCTTCCTATTGCATCTGAATGATATCTTGCCTTGAGTATAGCCTCACTGGTCTTCGCTAATATTCACTGTTTCGGTACATAAAGTTGGATCAACACGTTGCGCCGTTTGTAAAGGTCAAGATGACAGTGACTCAGCGCGGAGAAGCAGAGAACATCCGGTTGTCGTCTCGCATCGCGTGGTTCAAGCCCGGTCCGCACTTTATTTTGCATCCGTTGGTGCGCTGTGATTACCTTGCATGGCTGCTGCGAGGTGTCCATCTTTGTTCTTCGGGTGTACTGGGGATTGGTGATGACTGAGAGCTTTCCGATCTCCAACGTAAACTCTCCAGAGAGTCCTGCTCCGAGAGTGCCCAGTGCTGTTATCTGCGTCATCCTTCCGGCCGAGTGGTATTCGCATCTTCTCCTGTGTCAGATCGGCAGGGGATCTTTGTCCGGTAGAGGTTGTAGAAATACATCATCGTCACCCTTCGGAGGCAGTTCGACCGGTGACCAGCCACTTGTACACTGTCCTCTTTACTCGGGCCCAGCCCCTCCCCAGCCTGCTATGCTCAAGGATCCGCCACTGCCACTCCCATATTCGATCTGCTGCTGCCCGGCCTTGCTTCGCCGTATGTGGATTTCGCTCAGCTTAGCCTCTTCGATCTGCGTGCCTTCGATTGGGACAACCTGGCGTTGACCCTAGTGACCGTCCTGTCCAGAAAGATTTGTTGCAAACGCTATCCCAACAATGGGTTGAGAGAGATCCAGCGAAGACATGATGCGTGGCGGTTATTGGGCTCGATTGCTGAGTCTCGGTGGGTTTGCTTCGCAGCTCGAAACTATCGTGGCCGTCAAGGGCGTTGTGCCGTGATCTATTCGAAAGAAGTCGATCAACAGTATCATAGTCAACTGCCTATCGTTTCTCGCAAATGTGCGTTGCGGCCCCTCGTTCTTCCGTACCCGAAGGAGCTGAGTCAGCAATCTCGGCTCTTTGGAAGAACCCTTGACGACATACACAATCCACTATTCTAAGCTGTCTATGCTGTCCCCACCAGTTCACATTTTACACCGCAATTTGTATTGCAAAGATTTTGTTTTTGAACCACGCAGCTGTGCTGCCATCGGTACCGCGGGTCTCATTCGCAATGCGCCCTCTGATCCACATCACCCGCGAGATTATGTTGGCGCGGAACGTCTCAGCCTCCCTACTTTAGGATGAAACAATTTCGAGTCCTCCCAGCCAAGCCCGATCTTCAACAGCTGGTCAGAAAGGAGAATCCTCAGACGCCGTTCCCGGTGAGTGGGAAGCCGCATTTGTGGCAAGAGGAAGCGACGTTGGAGCACAAAGAGATTTTCAAATGTTTCAAAGATGACCATGTAGGAACCTGTCACCTACCTTGGGGTAGCATATCTGACAGTGGACAGAGTGTCGAAATTGTGAAAATGGCCAAACGGGAAGGCCATGTCCATCTCGAAACCTTGTCGTACGGCCCTTATAGATTCTGCGGCCATTTCGTCTCGCCTTCCGACTCTGTGGTCGCGTTTATTCCGTTAAAAAATGCGGATGGAGCCGATGCATCATCCCCGAAGGTCTGGAATCAAGCTGACCGTCAAAAGCCGGAACGTGTCATATGGCAGATTGAGTCACCCTTCCGAATCCCTGCTTCTGGCTTTCTCTATATAGAAGATTTTAATGTGCGGTTCTTGATGCTGGAGTATCGCTTCAAGTCCCAGCCAGCTGCAGATGGTGATGGGGAGGAAACGCAGACAGCTGTAGATGGTGATGAGGGGACGCAACCAGCCCCAGATGTGGCAAGAGCAGAAGCACGGATGAAATACTTGTGAAGCGAGCTGTGGTTGAAAGGACATGTTGATGGTTCACTGGTATCCGCCCGTACAAGAATTATGACCATTACGATCCTCCTTATCCACCGGCGTAAGGGTGCAGATATAAATTCTCCTCTTGCTGCTGAAATCTGGAGGCCCATACATGCCACTGAAAGATGACCCTAAACCTGAAAGATTGATATTACCATGTTGAGACCAGTCAGCTGGACCATTCATGTGCGCTTGGGGCTGGTTGTTGGCGCCCAGCATGGCTTCTTCGGCAGTCATTGTTTGCGACAAACCCTTTCCGAAGTGAACTGTATCCGTGGCCGTCATAGTATTGCCGTCGCTGCCACTCATCGAATTCGGGACGCCGGCTTGATGTATGCTCTCGTCTGGATTGCTGCCGACGAGCGGGCACGGGGTGGAATCCCCAGTCTGATCGGAACTACCAGGCTGTTCTGGAGCAACAGTGGGGTGTATCGAAGCGCGTGGGGTTGTAGAATCGATTCGCCGTCGTTTCGGTACCGATTCCGGTTGTGGGTCTGTCACAAGCCCTGACGTTGTTTCTCGTGCAGGAAATCTGCTTGATTTCTGTTGATAGATATTAAGCCAACGTCTGAAGACCTCTGGAGAAAACTGCCCTGAATAACCTAACGCGTCTTGTAATTGATTGTAACAGTCTATGCCGGTCTGAATGAGTATACGTGCCCATACAACGAATGGCAAGTAGATAGGAAGCTTAGCCAGAAGCTCAGCCTGAAGCTCGGGTGGTGCAGGCGTCTCAGCAGATGTGACAGTGTCAATGGCCTTTTGGAGGAACTCATCATCCGATATGGATCTTGAGAGTCTGTCGTAGTTCGGGATTGTCATTGCGGCTAAGTAGCTGGTTAGCGTAAAAAAGCCTTTCGTCGTCAATCGTCATACCATAAAGAAATATCTCGAAGGCACGATGCCTACATGGAGGATATAGCTGATCCGCCTGACGGGTGATCCATTCTGGAACCTTTCGATACATTTGCAATGTTTTCCGTTTCAATCCGTCGCGCGATAAGCCCGAATTGAAAAGAAAATCTCCCACAGCCTTGTCGACGAGCTCCAAGTCCATATTATGCTTGAGCGCAACGAGGCATTCACCCATGAACACCAGGGCGCCAAAACTGGACAGAATCCGAGCTCGTTCAGAGCCATCACCAATGTTCCTCTGCCCGCTCGCACTAGACGTGATGTATGCTGGCATGTTCCCTCGCAACGGCGACTTATCGGAATGTTGCCCTTGGCAGCCTGCCGACATGATATCATCGAGTAATTTGACGATGCCGTCGAGGCTCGTTAGGCCAAGGCAAACCCTTTTGCCTTCCCAGTCGTTTTCGCCTTTTGGAATAGTACGGAGAAAGATGTCGAGTTGCTGGCGTGGATTGGTCGATCGGTTGATCTTCGTCCGTGTCTTCGGGCTATCTGTTTTCCGAAGGTAATCATTTGGTGTCAGGTTGTTGAACGTGGACGAGGGAAAACGGACGTCGGTCGGATCGGGCTCTCCGCCCAGCTGGGCGCCAGACCGTTGTGGTGAAGGGGTTGGGGTAGGCGAGAGCGTTTGGGATTCGGCGATTAACGGATTGGTAGCAGTGGCGGCTTGCGATCGGAGCTGCCGATCTTCGGATTCAAGGCTACGTATCGGTTGTGTCCGTCGGATGTGGCCTGAGTTAGTCCAAGGATCCATCTTGACTGCGTGATCTGGGAACTTGTCGTCTGGGGAGGGGCCTTCCGCGTGTCCCACTGAGAAAATTTTGCTCTGGAGGCTTCGCCGTTCTGAGAAGCAGGACAAATGTCCTGACATCGAAAAGAGGATAGCGCAGGAAACATGGGCCTGGGGCAGTGTTCCCGTATACGCCGTAGAGGAGTGGTACGGTCACAGGGGGTGAACATGTCGATTTGAGACCAGGGCACGCTCTGACACGGAAAGAAGTTAGCGGTTCAAGGCACAAGGGGCGTGCGAGGGGGTGAAGCCGGCCAAAGTGATCTAGTGCCCACGATTGAGTCCTTTTCAGAGCTAACCGTTTTTGATGTCAGGACATCTGTCCTGAAGTTAGAAAGGGTTAGCAGTCAGTAGCCAGTGGGGGCTTCGCTTGGGGTGGGTCGGTATGATGAGCTGGTGTGCACGCCCTGTATCACAATCAAGTCCTTCGCCTGAGCTAACCATCACTGGCGTCAGGACATATGTCCTACCATCCAAAAAAGGTAGCGCCACATGATGAGAGGTGTGAGGGGGTGTAGCCGAGTAAGACGATCCAGTACCAATTCCTGATGAACCCCTGCATCCCAGTCAAGCCCCTTTATGTGAATGCCTCAGGCATGATATCACCTGTACATCAGCCAGCCACACCCTCACGCACCAGATAGAGCATCCATCCATCCATCATACACCTCACATACTGTACCCCTAGGGTGTGCACTCACATCCTCATTATAACTAACTGCTTTTGGCGTCAGGACAAATGTCCTGACTTGAAAAGAGGATTAGCGCTGCATCGGCGTGGCATACCCCCCATTCTTGTCTGCGATGCCGCCTAAGGTCCCTGCGCTCTCGACCTTTCTTTCTCAGTGTCATAATAGTGCATGTCCTGCAGCTCCCGACTTGATGCCGCTCCACCGTCGCGCCCATGCTCGTCAGAGTTTGAACGCGTTCCGTCGGACAGCAAGCACCTGATATCTCGCGCTCGCGGTCAACGATTCACGGCTTACTGATTACAGAAGATCTAGCCTTGGCTGCAGTGCGCCTCCGCTCGATGGTAGCGCACCAATCTCCGCACTTTTCACCGCTCCGTCCAGTTGTCAGGAGAAACTATGATGACGACGAGACCCGGATTCACCGCGTCTCGCGTGTGATCACTGACTATCTGAATGGAACAATGCACAACCCTCCGGCCCGTGTACGGCCCATAACTATGATATGGCAGGTTGTGATGCCACCGGCATCTTCACAGAAATGCTTTTGCCGTCGCACTTATGCAGCGCGTAAATAGGAGCTGATGTTGCTGCCGATCAAATGTGGTGCGCAATTGACTGCTCCCTACCTTGCTGCACACACACCATGCGCGTACTTCGCACACTTCACTGCCAACTGTGTGCAGCCACGCCATGGACGAGGTGCGCTGTAGTAGCTTCTGGGAGATCATCTCATGGTGGCGTGGTCTAAGCAAAGCCCACCGGCGATGTCACTCCTCCGTCAATCCGAGTATCGCAGCGATAAGGTCTCGGGGAATGCACCATTCTGTTGCCCCGTGCGTGCGGCAGGCTGGAAGAGGAAGATGCCCCGACATGGCGGGGACGTTGGCTCGCGGGCAGGTGAGGGATTTACCCACGCTACAAGCGGCAGGCATACCATTGCCATGTCCCTGTTGGTTGCTATGGCGCGGTCAATAGCTTCACAAGTACCTGTCTCAGTGCTCCTCATGGGACAGTGTACAGAGAAGTAGCGTACGATTGTATGTGGCTCTATCTGGGCCCCTGCCGTGCGGTGATGGCAAGCCAAACCCGAGGCCGCCATTTGGTCCTGGGTGGCACTCCTCCTTACCTCTGGACGTGTTCGACCCGGAAAGTAGCCAGAGCCGATGGAAAGCTGCCAAGAATTGCCCTCGTAACCTCTAGCCATTGAATCGAACTCGATGAAGGCCTGCATGGTGGCTTCCAATGCGACAAGCGCCGCTAATGAACAGAAGGGCTACGTATCGAGAACCACACAGAACACGACCTGGTGCGGTAGGGTGGGCACAGAACTGTCTGCTGGTGGCCTTTCTCCATGAGGCCGACAGGGCGCAGGCACTCCGCGCGGCCAGGGGTCTTTCCCGGTCTTCATCACCCGGATGGCGCACCTAACGGACAGCCCATGAGCCCGTGTTCACGTTCGCATGGCGTGAGCGATCAATTCGTTGGTGTCTTGCAAAGGCTTAATCCTTGCCCGTCGGAGTATGTCGCAGCCGTGTTGGCCGAACCCTCTCACGTTTTTCGGCGTGTCGCTATGGTAGTTGTTTGTGCCCCATTGGACTGGCAGCGGGCATGCTTTGTGGGCTACGCAGCAGTGACAGCCCCCTTCGGGGACCGAGAGGGCGCATTGGCGTATCGGTTGATCTTGAATATCCCAAAGCAACCCGTGTCTACCTTGGATCAAATTCCGGCCTCTTCCATACCTTGTACCTTTCACTCAGCATTTTCCATTCAGATCCTGACCAAGTTCCTTCTTGCAATTTTTAACCCTCTGCATCAACATTATGAAACTCCTTGCTGACAGATTTATTCCTTCGTCGTTCAGTCGTCAGGAAGGCCAGATACTAATGTTCGGAACATTCCGTAATAGCAGTGCCTCTACAGAGGTCAGTATCTACGATTTAGTACCCGGAGGGAAATATCAAGAACTCATCGACACCGATGGAATCCGCCCGAAAACCACTCGAAACCTTGTTCTATGCCCGGAATACCTGGCGAGAGTCCGGCGACTTCAAATCCAAATTATGGAGCACAAAGGAACTCCTCACAGTGAGGACTTGGATCAGGTGGCCATGAAGCAATTCGAGATCTATACCTTGCGCGAAATGGGCCTGGCCGATTATGCGCGGCCGAATTTGGACTGGGATGCAAAATTTAAAGAGTGGAGGGAAGACAAGTTGGATTTTAATGAGTGGCTGAAGTGTATGAGCTTTCCGCTTAGAAGACTTATGTTCAATTGGCTGATTATCCGAACAGCACAGGACGAAATGGCCGAGCCCAGCATCCGGACGTCTGTAACAGCCGCGGCTATGGGAGAGCACATCAAAAGAAAAGCGGAGACCGATTTGAGGCCTGAAGAGGGCAACAAAAGGTTAATGAAGGAGTGAGAAATCAATGTGCCACGTAAGGGCTTTTATAGGTGTCGGATTGGTGTTCAGTGCCATAACGAAGCCTTTGGAAATCTTCGTCATTTTATTTTTCTACCGTATACTCTCGTTCAGGAGCTAAGACCGCGAGGCATTTTGACCGTCTTCCCCTTCCCATGAAAAACAGAACTCCCCATGTGAACGGGGGAAGCGGATTCTCTCGATACCTCATAATAGAGCGGCGGAAATTGTTTCTGTTCGGCCACAACCTGCCGAGACCACCTGGTCGCTGGTCTGAGTTGTACGATGTAGATTATGCCTAAGCAGTCTCCTCAAGGCATTCTGGTGCGTCACTTGGGTCGACTCCGGCCTTGCCACCCCGACTGATAGACACTGATGTTGGCCACAAGCACCATGCTCCCCAGTATCCGGTGTTTTTTGCCTTTGGTACCGGAGCCCCTGAGTTTTGGATGGCTCGATCCCGACACCAAAGACCTCTTTGCGGTGGTCTCAACTCGCAAACGTGGATGGCCTACAGGCAGCGTTCGGATAACAAAGCATCAGGAGAAGCCCTCCACCGGCTTGTTGATTCGCCATCGGAGCCTAAGAAGAACTCCGTCAGCCCGGGCAACTGTTCGTCGATAGGATGTTCCCAGCGTGACAGTAACTGGTGGAGCTTAGGTGCTTCCTCGCTTTGAGTGTTGTCCCAGTACTTCCAACCCCAGCAACTTCCTCTCCATCATTGTGGGCATTTTAGGGTTGGATAAATGTACCAGGATGATTCAAGCGTTCTGCTGCATGTTGGACTTGAGAAAGTCGGAAGCAGAATCCTGGAAATCATGCAGATCCCCAAAGCACTATGTGTGTGCCCCGGAAAGTAGTCTCGGCGGTGGCAAGCCACTGAAATTGCCTTGCTCAAAGCCAGCAGCCGTTCAGTGTGGCCTTAAAACCATGCTTGACTTGCTGAGGGGTCCATCGATCGCCAAGCGCCGCTAGTTGATAACAGTGTTCCGGGGACTGCACCAAGACCTGCCCAGAACTCGACCTGGTGCAGTAGCGCGGGAACAGAACTTTCTTTCTTTGTGTGCAGGCATCTCGCTTTTCGATCCGAGGCTGGTGGGCGCGGTAAGGAGGTCTTCCCCAATCTCTTCTCTCACATCGCGCGGATGCCACCCGTTACAGATAGCCATGCACCCTGTTACGATGCGGCGCTTTATAAGAGCCTTCATGCGGCCAATGCCCCTAGCGAGCGAAGTGCGCGAGGCGTATATCGGCTGCATGTGCCCAAACGACTTCAACTGCGACTTGTCCCATTGATTACACCCTTTCATCAACCCACGACTGCGAAAGCCAGATGCAATGTGCAATTACACTCAACGCGAATTCAGGTGCGACCATGTACGGTGGATTGTGTCACAATGGTGCCCATTATATGCGAGGACCCAAAAACGATGTCCACCTCACGTGACGCACTGTGAATACCGTGGCAACGAAGTCTGCGGCGAATGCAAGCCATCCGCGCCAATTGTATGGGAGAGCATGATCAGACGGTGAGAACTCGTTCCCCAATGAATGACAACACACTGACTGGAAAACCAAGTAACAATACTCCTGTGCGTTTGTGAAAGCCCGAGGCTCAGGTGCGGACAGAGGAAGTAGAACCCGGGATGGTTCGTTCACGCGGTGTTTATTCAGCCATAGTCGAGCTCTCTGTTCGTTGACCTAGGCTATGTAATATGGTATACATAATAATGTCAAGAAACTGCTGGTGTTCAGGTTGTCAACAACAGTGGTTCAATTGCTAGATTGCGCCCCTGAGTAATATACCCCTATTGAATGAATGCGACCTAAGAACGCTGCCTGAAGATGTACACTACCGAACTCTCCATGTCCCCAGACTGACCCAGCTCCATGCAAATGGCCACTGAGTTCGTTTCCCCAGAGGCTGGCGTTGCTGCCCTTGGCCGAAGAGTCAGGGGTCTCAGGGGAAATTCCCTCGCCAGTACCGTGGCGCCAACGCAATGATGGGTGGTCACTGATGAACAGCAGAGGCTACTTTCTTTGGAATCCTGATTCGTTAATGAGTCGCACACTCCGTCAGCCCAACCAACAACGAGCAGCAGCAGCTAGCCCGCTGCGCCCAAGTCCAGATCGAGAGGAGAACGGAAGCGACATGCATGAAAGTTGAGTCATCACCACAACGGACCTGCCAAGTAAGGCAAGGAGGCCTGTGTAAATCAGATTGTGCTCGGTTGATCGTGCCTTGCAACTGTTGGAATGCATGGAGACGTGGACTCCCACCTTCACGGCTCCCTGCTTCGTTCAACCACCCGGGATGGGGAGATCAAATTGGGAAGATTGAAAGTACTGTGTACCAGGAACGGAGCACAGCAGGCATCACCAAGATGAAGCCCTTCAGCTGGCTGGATACGCCCTGGAGTTGCTGTGATTGCACCCCCGACCACAGCTGGACGCGCCCCTGGATCCCAGCCAACCGAGCGCGACCGAAACGTGGTCTCTTGCACAAGCGGCATAACTTTACTCCCACTCACCTTGGAAACTCTGGCTTATGATTGTGTCGGCTAGATTCTATTGGGATCCCAGCACGCCCAAAGCTCGAAGTTGTGCCCCCAGCAGCACTCCTAGTAAGTCCACTGGAGACTTTTCGCTGCGGCGAGGAGTCAAGACCAGCCCAAAGCCGACCTCGCCACCACGGGAGCCACCCAAACCTGCTGTGTTCGCAAAACATGCTTTGAAGCGGTTTTGGTGTACGCTCCGAGCTCATGAAGTGATGCCAGCCGACAAGAATCGATATTCTAGGTGGACCCTCTACGCATAGCCCCCCATCATGATCTGTACAAGCCAAGCTGAAGGTCCATGGCGAGGCCTTGTCGTTTCAGTGGACCAGTTTTTCAGCCAACAGTTGCCTACGGATCCTCTCCAACGAGTCAGCGGGCGACATCGAGCCATGTGAAGAGCAACAGGTCAGGAGACTTGTCGCCTAAAGATACAGAGGCCAAACAGTGTCCTAACAATCATGAGATTCCCAAAACACCACGATATGTTTTGCGAGATCACTCAGCGACAGTCTCTCAGCATGTGATATCGATGTCTCATCTCAATGGGTTGTGGGCTGAGAGGTTTCAAGTCACTCTCGGCACTCTGAAGTTCTGGTACATCCCTGAGATCACACTGGCTTTCGGGGCCTCGTTCCTTGGACGATTGTTTCGCAGCCTGAGCCCCATAGCCAAGGCAAAGCCAATGGCCCACTGACAGCAGCGTTCCTTTGTCCTCCACAGTATGTGACAGTGGTAGAAGATGCCAGCGTTCTTCCCTCAATTAAATGGCCGTTATGGCCTTTCTAGCATATCGTAATGTCTCATTTTTCTCCCTGTCCCTGGAGACTGAAGGCTGAAGATGTCTAGTCTGACACGGGTATGGAAATATGACCTGAAGCTTCAGTGCATTCATGGTTACCTGGACACGAGAAGGAAACAAGGACAGAAAAAGGTAAAGAGGAATGGTCTTACCACGCCGTAGCCCCTCATCGTACCCAGCCGCTTCCGAAGCAGGGGAGAAAGGACGCAACCCATCGCTGTTACTCTGAAAAGGGGCGGCCGCCACGCTATCTCGTCGGCCGTTCGTCTGAGACAAACAGCGGAATCTGCCCGAGGATATCCGAGCCTGTAACGTAGGCAAAGGATAAGCGTCAGCTGGCTCCCTGTACCCTTTGTGCCCACCTACTCAGGTGACAAAAAGGATGGCTGGTTTCCGTATGGTAGTGGTAAGGAGAAGTGGCCATCCTTTTTGTCACCCGAGTGCCACCCTGCCCTGCTTGGACGCCCCAGAAGATTAGCTGAGGTTAGCTGAGATGCCCATAAGTACGACCTGACTTTCGTTGGGCCCGAGTACCGTGTTGGAAGGACTGGTTGCCGGTTTTCGTCTCCTGAGGTCTGTCGAGTGTCGACGAGCGGGGTACATTCGTCCTGAACACCGCGGCCGTCAAATCATCGTTTCTCCAAGAGCCGTGCTGCATGGGTCAATACGCGACATCCACAGGGGGTTCTTTCAGCTGGCAAATGATCGATTCTCCAGCGTGGTATGACTTTCAATCGTAGTCAACGGCCGAAAGGCCATCATATCTGGGCAACCAACCCGCATCTCAGTTGCCAGAGATGAAGGTTAGATAGAAAGGGTCAGAACAGCCCGTCTCGAGAAGACACGGCCCGTGGAGCCCGTGGTCGCCGTTTACCACTCCAAGAAGCAACGCCGTCCTGAGGTTCCTATCACCACGCAACCCCCGCGCATCCTTCATTTCCCCAAAGGCTTAGTCTGAGTCATGATGAGTTCTTAGCAACAGCTACCTACTCAGTTGCTTTCCGAGGTTTAAGGGAGCAAGCGAGTCGGATTACCAGATCCTTAGCAACATTGGACATAATCTTTGCGTGCCGCATCTTCCTCTTTGCCCTCGGTTACTACCCCCTCGTCAACAAGGACTCCTTGCAGTTTGGCCAAGACCCATGAACACGGTCTGGGCAGCCGCTGGACCATCCGGGAACTGATCGTCAATTCCGTTCCGCTTTTAAATCTCGTTGAATACGACGAGCGGAGTAGATCAGCTCTGCGCAGGGCGGCTGTCACATCGTCAGAGACTGGTCACTGAGACTATTGCCATGACTTGTAAACACGTGTCGTGTTCCACGCCACCAGAGAAAACCAAAAATTGCAGCCATAACCACTGGCCCAAAACGCTAGTAGCCCGCCAGGCCTCCCGTCGTCGCAACCCGAGTGAAAGAGTGGTGGTTCGACCATGGCGAATACATGGTGTACCTTGGTTAATGATGAACCTTCGGGAATTGATAAAAGGTATCCCCTGGAGCTGTGAAAATATCAGAACAAGTGTCGGGAGGACCAACGTGTCTTCGACGCCAGTGGCCACTGGCAGCTCGGCAACCGGCTACTGAGTAGGCTCTGTCTGGTAGGACGCCCTTCGCAAACCAGTGTGTGCCTTGAAAATGCGCCAGAGAACAGGCATGTCGTGGGCTCTGTTTCTCTCCAACGATAATCTGCCGGGTCAAGGCAAACACACGAGTGGGAAGTGCCACCTGACCTTGCAGGGCGTCGCACAATGTTCGTAAATGGACGCCTAAGCTGATTTACGCTGTGATGCTGCTGATCGACCAATGCCACGGTTAGGGGTTCAGAGACCCTAAAACTCGGCAACGTACTCTGATGCGCCAGGTGGACGACAAGTTTACTGTGTTTTAGGTCAACCCCGCTTCTGGGTAGCCACTTGTCCATGATGGAACAGGTAGTTCCGACTCTTCTGGTATCTGCACCACGGAGCGAATTCCGCAATGAGTATCTCACTGGCAGTTGCCTCCGCTATGGTAATCTCATGACGATGTCCAAGAGGGGTAGAATATCCGACCTGTATGAAAGCGCACGAAGACCGTTCAACTCCACTCGTCTTCAGATTATCCCCCAACCTCCAACCGAGTCCCTTTGGCATGCTCGGCTCCATTCCAACCTGGGCAATTCCATAAAATCGTCATTCGTATAAGTTCTTTCCGCTGGAAACACCACAGAATGACAAGAAGACCGCTTGAATTGCCACTCTAGAAAGCAATAAAGACGAGCGAAATATCCGTCCAGTCCTCAGCGGGACTTGTCTGACGGGGCAAGGAGCTAGGAAGAGACCCTTTGGAAATTGATCGCCGATTTTCTCTTGCTGCTGAAATTTCGTCAATCTGACGAGCGGGGTACCTTGGCTCTTCAATCACCGCAGAGACTAGCCACCACACATGTAGCCCCTGCTTTCAC
The DNA here is from genome assembly GCA_030867245.1 of Colletotrichum eremochloae. NCBI lineage: Eukaryota > Fungi > Ascomycota > Sordariomycetes > Glomerellales > Glomerellaceae > Colletotrichum > Colletotrichum eremochloae. The sequence continues at coordinate 24,930 of MU844597.1, read as the reverse complement.
GTTGTGGCCAAAGCAGACACACCAGGCACCTTACGCCGACAGGAGGCGACTGAAGTTACAGCGATCGCTATTCACAGCCATAAGGGGAATCAGAAGGGTACTAAGGCGCGTCACTTGGGAATTTGTGATCCGCTCCAGACTGAGCGACTGTTTGAAGCGAGCCTACGGAGCTTGGTCAATTATCACACACGTCCGAGCCGCAGTTTGAGTGGAACAGGTCATCTTAGGGCTCATTAGGCCGAGAAATCGTAACCATACTACTGGCCTGTGCATTGAATGGGTCTCTCCTGAGCCGCTGATTGACCATAAGAAGCGCTGCCGAATTACTCGGAAACCCTCATAATGCCATGCCCATCGCATCGATGCAAGGCTCTTCGTAATCACATGACACAGCCCGTCTGCAAGGTAGGCGCTTGTGCATGATTCAAGCGTCGAAGTCCCGCTGTTCCCCGCCTCAGATATGGAAAAGGTCGCAAGGACCTTACAAGACAAAATGGGTCAATCTTGTTCTCCGAAATCGCAAATCAATCAAGGGTTTTGATGGAGCCAAGAATCAAAGCTTAAAACCGAAGTTGGGAATCTCTTTACATCTGGAAAGCTTGAACAAAGAAACCCACCAGCTCGATCCCGAACGACGCGACTATGGAACGGAGTGTCATGGACATCGCTAGCATACTTGCAGACGAAAACACTGGGGATTCCCCTTTTCCTCAGGATGAAACAAGGTAGTAGTCCCAAATACCGCGCTCAAACTCTACCTGACTGTTTACTTGAACTTTTAGCAAGCGCGTTCTTTGCGGTGGTTACCTTATTGAACCTCAGAGAACACCTGTGAGCGATGTTAGATTGGCCTTACCGCTTACTGAACTGGCGCTAATGCGAGGTTAGGCATGCTTCGAGGTATTTGACATGTTCGACACGATCATCCGTATTGCGAGGAAGGGGGAAACACCACAGGCCGTTCGCGCTCTAGACATCAAGACAAACACTGGTATTTGGCCAATCAGTTTTGTAGAGTGAGATAGCAGCATGCACTGTGTTTGGTCCATGGAGTGGGTCACCTAACGAACTTCACAGGTCGAATCGCGAAAGCATCGTTACAGGAATCGACACGCACCGCATGCATCCCCAAACATACCAGTCGAATGTGGTTTTTCACACTGTTGATCGAATAGAAGGCCCATGGCAGCTATGGGAACAAGACTTCGATCTTGTTCACTACAGATTGCTATTTGACACTCCAATCAACTTGGCCATGCTGTACGAAAACTCTTTCGGTGTACTCCAGTCAGGTGGTGTCTTGGAGCTAGAAGTATTAGACTGGGAGCTCTCCAGTGATGACAACACCATCCCTCGAAATTCATATCTTGCGCAGTGGGTGGATAAAATCAAGAGGTCTAGGCAGCACTCGGACGTGAAGGAAACCAAAGCGCAACTCGAACGGAACGGCTTTATAGACGTTCAAGTTGAGAGGATCAACTTGCCCATCAATCCAGGGAAAATGGACCATGACGAAAACGACATTAGCGCTTGGTTCCATAGTGGCCTATGTGCTCTTTTGGAAGCTTCACGATCCACCCAAACACCCCCTGAATGGGTCATACCAAAAGATGGTGACTTGGCGGCCAAAGTCAAAGAGGAGATTCGAAGAGTCAGCATTCACGCGTATATGAAATTGTAGGTTAATGTCCATTGTCGAGGTGTCACGATAGTAGATGTTAACGTTGATGATAGATATGTCTGGAGGGCGCGAAAGCCATGACCGAAGCATGAGGATTCATTCCAAGAGGTGTGGGTTGGCACAGGTCCTTTGAACTCGATGTCTGAAAGGTCTATTGCCACACTATGAAAGCGATGGTTGCGAAGCCCAGACAGTTCCGGCGTGTGTTGAGTTGGGCAGTGCAGATTGCTTAGCGGCATGGCCATGGGTGATAGGGTAGTCTGCGATGCCGGTGGAAAGACTGAATTAGAATGTACTTCGTCAAAAAGGGGCATTTTTATGTTCGACCGTGTGATTGAACGGTTGAGCCCTTGCGTCGGCCGCGCCGCAGCCGCATTATGTCATATTGTCCGCCACCACCAGACCAGAGTATGCGAAGCAAGATCTGATTAATTATTTCTATATCGCTCAGTTCTGTCTAACGCCGAGAAACAGTGAACCCAGCTACTTCTGTCGAGACCGAAAACACATCCCCGTTTTAGGGGCTGATTGATGTTACGATCGGAACCCGACTCGGGCGGCCAGTTGCGGAGCGCGCAGGAAAACTTCCACACACCCACTACCCACCAAGGGTCTGGTGAGATTCTGTAGTCCCCGGAAACGGGATGCTCAGTGCCTTTCGGCAGCGGACACTTGGCGGCCAGACCCTCGCAGGCCTTCCCAGACTTCAGCTCGCGCCGGGAGCGGCGTTTCGTGCGAGTGCAGATTATCTTCACAACCTTCCGAGCCTGTCACATCACCCCCAATCCGCGTGAAACCTTGCCGAAAGATATTGGTCGGCCGTGGGCTTTACGAGGGCGTTGCGCCCCACACGCCCCGGGATATGGTGCATGATCTTTGTTGATGTGGGCCGTCTTGACAGGATGCGGCGCCGCAGACTTGGCAGTGAAATGAGTGTAAGGTACCTAGGCCTTCGCTCACGGACCATCTTGATTGCGGCGACCGGCCAGCACAGTCTAGGGTGTTTTTGTCTGAATACTTATATTTCCTTCGCTCCAGTGTGATCAAACGACAAGCAGCCAACCGACTGCTCGTACCGGAAGACGAACATGCACTCCGAGACCGACTACGGCGACTCTTCGTTAGCGAACACGGACTACATCGGCTTTTCCCATTCGAGGGACTTCCCGCTAATGCCTCGTTATGGTTCCGAACCCTCCCCCGACTTACCGCCTTCGAGCGACTCGTCAACCGTTGATTACGAAGATTCTGGTATTGAGTATGGGGATGAAGTGAGTGAGGCTCTAGCTTCGGAGACGTAAGCCGGATCTCGGCACGTGGGCTAATAAACAGATAGTCTGACACTATGAGCGTTCCCGAAGATATGTTTGACACAGTCTTAAAACATCATAGGGAGTATATGAAATGTGCTGAAGAATGTAAGTGCTCACCGACGTTATCCAAGTATGGGATAGAAAACTGAAGTTTCATAGCCTACCGTTCTCCAACAGATGAAGTAAGCTGGTCGACAAGCCCAAAGACAGAGACTAATGGCCTTACAGAAGGATGACGAAAGGTTGAGTAAGAGAGCCGTTCCGAATACTCTACACAGGCCCTGTTAAACAGCGTTTAGATCTTCAGAGCGAGGTGTTCCACCATGTTCTAGGGAGCCAACACTTCAGGGAGGTTTCCCACACGAGAAAAGGAGACCAGGCCAGAGTTCTGGACATCGGTACGGGGACGGGGAAATGGGCAATCGAATACGGTTCGTAACCTGGACTATCTGTCTTCAGCGGCTGACAGATATAGCGGAAAAATATCGCGACCACGTTTTTGTCACTGGCGTTGACATCCGCGTCATCGGATCCGAGTTGTACGTGAGGACACAGTAGAATCGAGTTCTTGGCTAACACTGGCAGGGTCCCCCCCAACTGCGACTTCGTGGTTGATGACTGCGAAAAAGAATGGACTTGGAAGGATCAATTCGACTACATTCGGATATCCGGTACCGCTGGCTGCATCAAAGATGTGCAGGCTTTGGTGAAACAAGCCTTCGAGTGCGTACCTTCCTCGTGATAATGGGATGGACTAACGATTGAATTTGCCAGGAATCTCCAGCCGGGCGGGATCTTGCAGATGGTCGATTTCGACCTCCGTCTCAAATGCGACGACGGCAATCCCTCTCGAGATAATCCTGCATTCGAGTTTTTTGAACGTCACGCCGTTGCGTCCACTGAGCTAGAGCGTCCGATCGATGTTGTGCTTCAATACCGCGAGATGATGCAAGAGGCGGGTTTTCACTTGTTAATCAATGACGTTGTCAAGGTACCTATTAATGAATGGCCACTCATTCCAAGGGAAAATGAACTAGGGTCCTTAATGCAGACATTCATCACTAAGGATCCGGAAGGAATGTTTACGGATCGTCTGGTAAGTGGCTTAAAAGTCCCGCCAGAACAGGTCATGCTCGATTGCGTTGTGGTCAGAAAAGAACTCGGGAACAAGAACAATCATTTTTACTTTCCTCTGTAAGTCACCTTCTGTTCACGCTAGTACGATATCTCATATGGCGTTAGTCACCATGTGGTAGGCCAAAAACCAAACCTCGAGACAAAAGGAGGACCGTGTCCGGCGGCGGAAGAAGCAGAAAACGGTACCCAGGCGCCGGAGGAGCGGCCAGAGATGCTTGCGAATGTGGCAACGGCGCGAAAGAGGAAGGCCGACGGCGACGTCGATACGGGGCACAAGCGGGTGTGTTAATAGGCTAGATTATTTTCATCATGTTTCTACACCTAATGCTCCGCGCTCTTCGGGCAGGACTTTTGAGTCCACAGTCATACTCTCATCGAGAGCCAGGTACAACCGAAATGGACTCATGCCACAACAGTTGGCAGCGGCAGGGATGTGCTGCTTTCGAATGGGTAGGCTACGGACACTTTACGCCGTGCCCTCGTTGGCGTTAATAAAACGGCCGACACAGACGGGCGCAGGAGGAGATAGCCTGGGCCAGCCGGATTGACGTTCCACTGGGCGCTCCACTTGCCGGTAACCCCGCTGCGGGGGTATCGCAAAGGGAGAGTGATGTGCTGACCCGGTAGGGTGTCCTGCGAGGATAGGGTGTGTATCGATCGCAGCACCCCGGAATAAGGGCTGGATTGAACCTGCACGCCGTCTCACCTCCGCGGATGTACCTGTACGATTACTCTGACCTGCACGTCGCTGTCCGCGGGTGTACTCCGAAGTAGCCTTATCTCCCGCGCTAGCGAGGGCTGCAGCGAGCAGCCGCAGCCGAAAAGGGACAGCCCTGCTGGCACACGCGTGGTGTGCCACAACAACCAATCGCCAGATCTGGCTTTGCGCACCCCACCACGACCACGTCGGCCCCTGGACTCGGGGCAATCAGAGGTTTCTGCCAAGGCCCGCTTGTCTGACCTGGATAGTGCGGCGCAGCCAATCACGGAAGATGTTGTCAACGACATATCTCCCTCGCGGGCTCTTGCCAGCCCATGCGACGTGATGCATTCCGCTGCAGCAGCAGAAGCTGGACACAGCAAGCCTGGAGCGATGGACAGTCTCCCATCTCTGCTCTTGGCGGAATGTGGCCCACCAAACATCCTCGATGGTAGCCGTCCTGGCCAATCGCCGCACACGCAGGCCTCACGTGCCCCGCTCATGACGGTGAGCTCTCACCCAGCTCCGGACAGTTATGGCCACTGTCTTGCAGTGAGAGAGGACGCCTTCAGAAGCCCTGAGTGACACATAAATAGCTACCGACGCTCAGACGGTGATAGCCATCCAGCTCTTGTAACCTTGTCATCATCACTTGCGACGCTCCAACTTTTCGATTCGTCAGCACCACGTACCATGGATCGCTACCCCTGCGTCAACCGATACAAGGACGGCGTCGACTGCCCTGAATGGGTGAACGTCCATGGCGCCCGCTGCGAAGACTGCGTTGTCGTAAGTGACCCCGGCGAGAGAGGTGGCGCACCGCTGACACGCTCCAGTACAACCGATAAGTGGGATCTGACGGGTGGTGGAGAGGAAGTGGGCGGGTGATTGAGTTCGGGACTATGTACATCTATGATAGGCAATACTGAATGTTTAGTTCCTCGTTGTGCCTCAACCGACCAGCGAAAGTTGTCTGCTACTGTGACGCCTGTGACCGGGACTGCGCCCCGAGATCGAAGCAGCGGAAATCGTCAGGAAGCGCATCGTTGAAGCGAGAGCGTATGGCTGCGTTCAAAGCACGGCAAACGCTGCGGGTCGATTCGTTGGGTAATGGCTGCTTACCCCCACTGGGTCGTACCCCATTGGTCTGCCTTGATTACATACGTGAGCGGCTTGGGCGACCCACCCTTGTGCAGTTGCCGTCTGCAAGGCATCGGTGCGTGGCCTACTGTCGCCCAGGCGAACCATCGGACCGTACACCTGAACATCGGTCGCCTTGGCCGAGAAGCGTCACAGAAGAGGACAGAATGCTCGCCGTCTTTCCAGCACCGCATCACGATTGTGCGGTCGGCGCCCAACGCCCACTGGCTTTGCCTTATGGCCGCGAAATGGTACGTGATGGTTGTCGCTCCGACGCAGGATCGTGAACTGACAAAGGCAATGGCCAAAGTGAACCTGAAGACACGGCAGCGTCCTGCGATGCGAAGGCGAGCGAATCCATAAAAGCCCTCCGAGCCTCGAGGACGAAATGCACTGTGAAAGCGTCACCAAACTTTGTTTGTCCTGAAAGCCAGAGCAAGTGGCATGACCTCACTGCGCCATACCAAGCTCTCCTCGCTAGGACGAAAAGTGTTAGCCAGTTTGCCTATTGTAGTTCAGTCTCCACGCATACACAGGCGGAGGGCCGGGCCGCGCTGGGGGATGTGTGGAAATGCGTTCGGTCGGCCCTAGACTACCTGAGTAGCCTCTTGCCAGCATCACGGGAAGGCATGCTTCCGTTGGTGACAGCAGCGCAATGCCTCATGGACTTCTTCCTGAAGCATGTACCGCGCCTTGGCACTTTTGGGCGAAATTGCCTAGGTCATCTAGCCACTTATCGGTACGTTGAAGACGCTTGAGCGAGGACGTTGCTGATTCATGCAGCATGACAATTGAGGTCGACCCCGAGGCCCGCCACTACTGGAAGAAGGCTAGCGAGAGCTGGTACAACGAGGCCAAAAAGACTACTTCTCGAACCCGAGCGTCCATACCAGGCCTGAAGCCAAGGCGCCTTCTTTCGAGCTTTGGTGCTAAGAAGAAAGGATACAGGAAATGGAATCGATTGCGAGGTTGAGCGTCTTGGTCCTATCTGCAAGTGCGCGCGATCCGCTCGAGCTGACCGGATATCCATTGCAAAGACTATGATTCTCCTATGCACTCCTAGTTCAACCGTGCACGTAGCTGTCGACTTGGGACGCGGATGACCGCAAGGCATCCTGGCCGATACGCGTCGAAGCCGATTTTGGCTCCTGCCCACACGCGTCTGGCTTTGGGAGACAACAGAGAAGGATAGCCAATCATCTGTCGATGGCTACGTGATTTCTGTTCACGGAAGTGGATTCGTGTTAATACCAGTTCACACCGTTATCTGTAGCCCATGTTGCTTGTTATCAGTCATTCCGCAGTGTGAAGCCCCCGTATTCAAGGCGCACTGCACAAACGGGATTGGTCATGATCTTCCTGAAGGGTGTTGTTGACAGCAAAAGCCGACAAGGATACCACTAGGCCGTGACTCACGTTTCTGTCGCCGGCATGCCCAATCTCTATGCCACTATACAGGCTCCGCCTCTTGTGATGCCAACTCCTGGCCGTCCACTCACCGTAGCGTGGTTGCCTCGTCGGATCCTTGAAGCGCATGGGTTGCCTGAAGCAACAAGGCTCCTTTTCTACGACACCCCAATGCGCTCCTGGCGAACCACCAAGGGGCAGACTCGCTCTATGGTTGCCTGGTCTACTCGCCGTCGTTAAAAACCACCAGTTCCGCAGGTAATGCTTCCTTCATAAAATCTCAGCTTTTTCATCCACAACATCCACCATGAGGTATCTAATCTCGGCCGTGTTTAAATCAAGCAATTCGCTGACAACGGCCTGCACAGTGCTACGAAGGACCCAGACTCCAAAACGCAGCTCTTGATTGACGGCGCAGACACGACTTGCGCCGATAGGGTCTTCGTTCCCCGAAAACACACAAGCGACAATGGGCCTGATACACCGAGACGGTCTCGAGCCCGAGAACCATCACATTTTTCTACTGCCGATTATGTCCAGGGAGGGCCGATCCCAAACTCCGACAGGATATGGGCCCCTGAGGAAGGGACATCCCAGTCTCAAAAGTTTGATACACAACTTTTGAGGGCCACGCAACGCCGGACTTGTGAGGACCCTGCCGTTGAAGACAATACAGAGGTTATGAGTAAACAGCTCGAAATTCGTCCCATTAGCCAAGAACAGCTTGTTGCCGAAGCAAAGGGCATATACGCCGGGCTCGTCATGGTGGAAAGCAAGTGTATCGAGGTTGATAACGCTCAGTTATCAACCCAGGATACAAGCCGACCACTAAATACCGACCAGTGGCAGGCCCTCATTGCTTTACACCGCACTCTGCTACATGAACATCACGACTTTTTCTTAGCATCTCAGCACCCCTCTGCTAGCCCAGCTCTGCGACGTTTAGCAACCAAATACGCCATGCCTGCGCGCATGTGGAGACATGGAATCCATTCGTTCCTCGAGCTGTTGCGCCACCGTCTTCCAGCCTCACTAGAGTATATGTTGACATTCATCTACCTGGCGTATTCCATGATGGCGTTACTATATGAGACGGTGCCAACGTTTGAAGATACCTGGATTGAGTGCCTCGGGGATCTGGGACGCTACCGGTGAGAGAATGCATCCTTCTGGCTCGCGCTTCATCTAGAGTCCCCCGCCTTCTTAGGTCTCACTAACAACCACAGGATGGCCATCGAAAATAGCGACATCAAAGATCGCGAGGTTTGGAGGTCTGTCTCTCGTCATTGGTACTCAAAGGCGAGCGATAAAGCTCCAACGACAGGGCGCCTGTACCATAATCTCGCTATTCTGGAGGACCATAATATCATTATTCTGGCGCGCCCCAACGCTCTGCAGCAGCTGTTTTACTACACAAAGAGTCTCTGCGTCCCTATTCCATTTATCAGTGCCCGGAAAAGTATTATGACTCTCTTTGACCCGCACCTGAACGGCACTCCGACGCGCTTGCAGAAGATTGATGCTGCCTTCGTCCGCGCTCATGGGATTCTGTTCTCTGGCAAGAATAGCGGTCTGTTTGCTTCCTCTGTAGCAGAGTTCATTGATAATCTTAACGGACACATTCGAAACACTTCAAAGGGATGGTCAGACAGTGGCTATTACATTGCTATTACTCTAGGATGTGCCGTGCTTGAATATGGCAGCGAGTCGAATTGCATGATTATGGCCATCAAAACGAGCCGTGCGGACGATTCCGATGTCCAGATGGACGACCGCGAGACCTCTGCGGTGAACCAGAAATTTCTCGATGCTCTCGATCTCGCGATACGCACCCACGAAGTTGTCCTTTCCCGCTTCGGGGACCTGAACGTCAACTCCTACCTTCACGTTACGCTTTCGTTCCTCTACCACATGTCACATTTTGGAACAGCAATGCGGTACATTGAGTCAAAAATTCCCTGGAAGCTTATCTCGTCTATGCTCAACTCACTCTTGAAAGTGTGTGTGTCAGTGGACGGGATTGACTCAGAAGGCTTCCCCCGGCCCAGTAAGGGGACTCCCAGGCCTTTGCCTGAGGACTTTGCGCAACGCGGGCTGCTTTGGGCCAACAATTACTACCCCGAAGACTGGTTCAAGTCGGAGCTGGACGATCACGAGAAGGATTTGGAGGAAGATTTCAGGATGAAACAGTGTCTCAGGGAACAGCGCCTTGAGAGGTGTCTTTGGCTTGGTTGCCGCCTCGCGTCGTCAGGCAAGTGGCTGACATACAATCAATCCACGAGACAGTTCGGCGTACTACCGCAGTATGACATTAAGAGTGCTAATTAAGATGAAACTTGGCACCGCTTTATGTATGGTTGAAGGTTCATCAAGCGGCCATGTTGGATAAGTCTACGAATAGACCCGGAAGACGGCTTTGTTCATGAGGGTGTCGCCAGGTACTCTGGCGAACGCCGCAAGAGTTATGCCTAGGGTTCGTTGGAATCTGTATTGAACGACTGAGGCACTTTGCAATATAGAGCACTTTCATCAATTTGACTTTCTTCCAGCCAAGCTACAGGGCTGTTTCCCGATTTTCCAGACCTGACCAGCGCAGCGCACCGAAGTGTCCGCGGTCGTCGCCGACCCACCGACCCGGCCGTGGCTCGATTGTCAACGTGCTGCCCCATCGAGTCAACTGGCCAGTGCGCTAGCGAGGCGATGTCACCCTACGTCGTTCGAGACCCTGGCCTGTACGGTGTACCTCGCCCGACAACGAAGCGCCCGATCTGGTGCTAGCGGAAGCCGCAATTGGAGGTGCCGCTCCACCTGTTGCGTACCGATACAACAGCATCCCTGCGTCCTCCTCCCCCACGCTTCCAAGAGCTAGCGCCACTTGGCTAACGAGCATGCCACCCGGGCTGGAACGGGTGGAGCGCCAGTCAGCGCACTGGATCGGCGGGCGTGTGTCGGTTCCGAGCTGAAGACGACATTGCTTTTCCATGCGCCGTCTGTGACGTCCCGAATGGCAATTGTACCGTCGGCAAGTGGTGGCTCTGGGAGGGAGACATCAAGGCGACCCCCTGAGTCCCCCGTTGGTGTCGCTTGACCATTTATCACTCGTGCCTCCTGCTGCTGCGTTTGCTTCATCGACTAGACATTGTCACCCACCGAAAGACGTTGCCATAATGTCTTACCCCCTCGACACTCACGTCCTGACTGTGGACACCGACGTTATCACCAAGCTCGACACTTCAAACCCGCAAAACCTTTACAGCATGTGGACTGGTATGCATCGGACCGGCTCGACGTAGCTTACATCCACTAACACGCTTGCTGCAGTGTTCGCCAAGTGCGCAGAATCCGTCGAACAGGGCCGCAGACTTGAGAACCTCAGCTGGCGTCTGTGGAACCGTGAGACCTTTTGCTGCGCCGAGGACAAGCAAGCCTCCATCACGGCCACAAGTCTGCCCAGAGAAGTTCCTCGCGCTAGCCGATTACAAGACATCCCTCCGCTCTCCCGCAGTGTCAACTCCGAAAACGACCACGAAGCCGTCGACTTCACCTCCCTCTCTACCCTCAATATCCGCCCCCAAATCCAGAGGCAAGACTCATGCGCCAGCAACCGCAGCCGAGGCAAGGAACGCCGCATCACTTCGGGGGACTTTGAAAAGATGGTCGTCTCCATCATCAAGGAAAACGAGCCGTTGTCCGCCCCTCTCCTTCAGATCTCCTCGCCCGGCATCCCTCCCCAGAACGAGGCACCGGATCTGGCGCCCACCTCCCCTGCCTACGAACATTCCGAATCCACCACCGAGTCCCCATGCCAGCCATCCGAAGAGGAACACTCTCAGGGACCTGCCTTCCCTGAAATCACCTCTCGCACTACCGTCGTCCGCGGCTTCTCTCCCTCTCAGATCCCCCCCATCTCGAGACCCGCCCCTGCCTCCCCCAAGACCTTGTCACCCGCTGCCATCCCTGAGCCTAGGTCCTCGCCCGTAGCGAAGCCCATCCAGTCCAAGAAGCAGCCAATGTTCTCCATTGGCGAGTCCTGCTCTTCTAGTGAGCAGGGTCAGAGCATCGAGAACCTGCGACCTATCCCTGCCCCAAAGCGCAAGATGTTCCAGGTTGGCGGCTCCTCTGAGGAGGACAGCTCCCTGGAGAGCGCCCTTGCCTCCCACCAGGGTTCTCTTCTCAACGGCCAGAAAAAGACGGCCTCCTTCGCCGACCGCGTCTCCACCCGCACCATTGACGAAAACAACTCGGCCATTGCCGACGACTCAAAGACCGACTACGTTGACGAGAGCGCAATCGATGACGACGACGATGACTCTTCCGACTGGGAAGACTCGATTGAGGACAGCAACAAGTCAAGCATTGACGAGAAGACATTCTTCCAGCGCGTCGACTCCAAGGTCAACCTGACTTCCCGCCGCTCCCTCATCACCCTCATGATTGAGCAGAACGACCGTAAGAGAAAATCCAAGGCCCTCGGCAACATTGCTTCTCAATCCACGTCGGCATTGCCCTGGTCGCGCACCAGCCATACAGCCCCTCCAGCCCCTCCCACCCTGGCCGTCTCCCCCAACGACTCTGACGATGCGCCTCTCATGATGATAAGGTGCATTCGATTATCTCCTCTTAAGCCCATCAATGAAATCCCTCGGTCCTCGGCTCAGCCCATCTACACGACGACAAGCCACGATCACCTCCATACCGCCCTCTCCCCCCGGACTACGCGTCGCAACATGCTCGCGACGGAGCTGACAGAGTCTCTCCGCCGCAACGTCCTCTGGGAGCGGCAGCAAAAGTCATCGACCGCCAACGCGGTTCTCAAGAGACGACACACATCCCATGATGTGGCCAACCTGAAGCAGTACCCCGAGAAGGTCTGCCTCAAGAAGGAGGCGCTTACCAACAACAGTAGCAGCAACAATAACAACAACTCCCAGTACTTCTCCAAGGACACGGACAGCTTTGGAGGCTATCATTCCAAGGGCTGGTGAATTGCTAAGTCTTTGCAACGAACTGGAGTGGTTCTACTGAGGCTGAAGCCAAGCGTGAGATAACTAAACGCCTTTGAATATCAAAACTGGCTGACTCAGTCAAACCGACTGAGTCTCAGCCAATGACTATGGCCACTTTTCTTGATACCTGCTGCTTCATTGTATTCTTTATAAAGGAATCAGCCAGGCGGCGGTAACTCGATATTGCGCCGGAAGCAGTAGTTTAATGTACTAAATGACCAAGAACCCATACGGCTGTCCAAATTCTGTTCTACATAATGAGAGTGTCTTCATACGAAGTATCATTGAACTAGCCTGTAGACAGGTCAACATCTTATCTTCCACATACTTTCATGCTTTCATCCTCCGAAGCCAGTTAGCGTCTAAGCAGTACAGTAGCAAACATCATGCCCATGTAACCTACTTCATTGTAAACAGCGTTGCATCTCATCCGTCATTGCACTCTTGCAGTTCTTGCGCAAATAAGTCCGGCGGTGATTGCCCTGAGCTTCTAGCAGGTATATTGCTGCAGCCAAACGCCACCATCAGGTGGTCATCTCAACAGATGGCCCTGCAGCTGAGTCTGCCACTTGGGATGACATGGTAGACCGACCAATGGGGGACCGAACGCTCTCGGCCCATTGCTATCCGCTCAACATGGACCATACGGACGGTCATGGCCGCAGTACAACTCACTCGTTGCTTGCATTAGTGCCGCAGCAGTTCAGCGCCCGCAATGCACCTCCATGCATGTCTACCAAAAGTGATGGGTCTGGAACAAATGCCCATCATGGTCAGCGCTGTACGAGGTCTCTGGTTCTGGTAGGGTGTGGGCGCGGGTATCTAAAGGCCCATCGCCGCCTTCATCCAGACTCAACAGCCAAGTAACGAAGCAAAAATGGCAGGTACCGAAACAAACAACGGGGACGGCGAATGGGTATTCTTGCTATACGCTCTTGCGTATTTTCTGGCCCTTATTCTGAACTTCGTCCCTTTCTTTCTCTCCCAACGGGCCGATGCTCATTTTTCGGCCGCGGGAGCACTGCTGAAGCCGTTGCTGCTTCAGCTTGTTGAGGACACGCAGGAGTCCTTGATGCTTCTCATCCAACCTCTCCTCGATACATTCGTCGCCGACACCCTATCCCGCAAATCGAAGTCTACCGTTCGAGACTTGATCGCGAAAGCCGATTCGCTTAATGCTGTTCTGAAAGTGTGGACTATCAAGTTCCCCTCTTTTATCGTTACAATAGCGTCAACCCTTCCGAGATCATGGATCTCACTCCTCGCGATTCCAGCCACAACCTTAATCTGGTTCGTTTGGCTCTGGGTCTTCTCTGATATCGCCACCGAGGTGCAAGACTCTAAGAGGGCAAGGGACAAAGCCCTGTGTGTAGCGATGCTCCGCAAGCTGTGGAACTGAGCTTACATTGTATAGAAAACGAATGGACCGAGAGGAAACAAAGTTCCAAGCCGAGTATCTTGAGTCGCTGTTACAGCTCAACCGAAAGTTGGTCTATTGGAAGGCCTTCCGTACCCTTATCATCACTGCGTTCGTCTTGTTCTTTGGTCATATACTGGATACAACTTTAGTAGTTCGCCTCATTCATCAGGTGGCTTCGCTGGAGTCTATTAGCTGGAAGGAAACGTCAAGTCGTACGAGGGCGTCAGAGATTATCAGCGAGGCAGTCAAAAAGAGAGACAAGGTGCCTGATCCCGAAGCACAAGAGGGAGCCGTCAGCGAATTACCAGCTCACGCAGCGGCCGAAAACGCCAAAACATCGCCAGAACCTCCAGCGACAGCAGATAACGACGGACTTATGGATCTCACAGCACACGGCAGAGTCGGCAAGCAACCAGCTCTATCCGAACTGCCAGATCGTCAAGAGTCAAAGAGCCTGACTAGCGAGCCTCCAAATTCTCTAACTAGAGGGCGTCACCCTGGCTGCATTGCCACATTTGCACTGAATGCCGCCAGGGTAATGGTCATCTTGACTGCTTTGAGGAGAGCGAGTCGCAAGCCGGGTGTTTGGCCGCAATGTTCAAGTGATGCAACGGCCAGCCACCCGAGACAGCCCCAACAGAGGGACCCTGATCAAGCGAGTGGAAAGTCGTATGAGTCGTACGGGAGCATTTCGCTATATCGAGGTTATGATACATTCCATGGAGCTGGTCTGCGGGGCCCCAACGTCGGAGAGCACGAGCCACCCGGAGCCGAGCAGCCGGACCATACAGTGACGGACCTCCGGGTCGGCTGCGTCTCCACAGCGCAAACCCGCAATGAAGGACTCAAATGGTTATGATCTAATGGTATGGGAACGTACGCATTGATGGAGGCCCCCGGTGTGGACTGGATATGTAGGAAGATATCCGGACGAACTTTTGTCAATGCTCACCCCCCTACTTTGTACTGAAGCGAAGCAGGTGTCCGTTTAGCAGCGACACCAGCCAACACCCACCCCTTAAGGGATTACGAGCGTTTTTGGTCATTGGTGTAACTGCTTGCTTCCTCAGTCAGGACTATGTATATACACTGTACTTGAGCAGCTACGAAGGAAATGCCTCAATTCTTGCATCGTAAACATCGGCAGCAGGTCTCGGAGTTTGAAAAATATTTGTCGCTTTCCGGACCCATCGATTTCTGCTCAGTTGTCACAAAGTACTATGTAGTTTGCAGCGTGGCAGCTCTCAAGCATCTGTTGGTGGTGTGGGGAGGGTCAGATCCTAGTCGCGCAATACTGGGTGGGTCTTGATATCGGCCCAATGGGAATCGGGCTGTCTGGTTTAGTTAAAGCGGCTCCGGGAGATACTGGTAGACACTGCGCTTTACCCGATTAGGCGGTCGTTACTGAATTTCAGTAACGACCGCCTAATCGGGTATAGTGGTGGCTGGTAAAGTAGTCAAACGTATATGTATCAACATCCACTCTGTTGCCTCAGGTTCAATGTCAAGTCACCGGTTCTCCGTCGGTGGCGACAATGTCTCTAGAAGCCAAACTTTCAACGCGAGCTTATGACGCGATAACGGAGTCCGAAGTAAGTACCTCATGTCTTGTCCGTCCTTCGCTAACGGATCTCTAAGAGAAACCTCCTGTGTCGAGCCTTCAACGAGGCTCCCCACCTATTCCAAGAGGTTCCATCGTCGGTTTCTCCACATCAGAAGAGAGCAATGACAAGCAGTCACTTACATCGACCACGAAAGATTCCACGAATAACCCCTGGCACAACATCTCCCCGATTACTCGCGAACTCGACACTTTCTAGCCCTCAGTTCAAAGCTGGATTCGAATCTTCGTCGTCGAATTTAGACGTCGTACTCCCGCTCGACGACAAGACTCAAGCGCTTGTTAATTCATATTCCAAGAAAGAGAACCTATCCGAAACTGCCTCGTCCACAACCTTGACCTGCGGTGGACACGACTTTGCTGTCAGAGCCTACCAAGTTAACCAGAAAAGTACCGCTATCGGACGTATTGCTTGTTACATGTTGGCGAGGCACTACCCGAAAAACGCAAGAATCGACCCGATCGTAACGCAAATAAGCACTCAGCTGGGCTGTAATGGGGAGAATGTGCGCGAGGAGGTCGACAATATGCTCAGGAAAGGCCATATTTGGGGAGACATCATCGATACACTGGTGGGCATTGTCAACTCCTCTGGCACGGTTGCCTCAACGTCCGATTTCGTCGGGCTGGTGGCAATCCTGTCGCCACCAAGCTCGTGAGTTTTGCTACCAAGAATGTCGACTCCTATATTTATCTCCCTGCAGCTGGGAGAGGGCAAGACAAGACCAACGACGTGCGGCTCTCAAGGTGCTGCATAATAAAAAGGCCATTCATCATGATGCTCAAGAAGCCACCGAGGCATTTAGCTTTGTTACGAAGCACATCACGGGTATGTCGCGTACTTGTCATCGTGTCCAGAGCTCACTAGTACCAGGCAGCCAGTTTATCGACGAGAGTCCATCCACTCTATGTCAAAAGACTCGAAAAGTGATGCATTCCAACACGACAGCCCTTAACCGTGCTCTGCCGATGCGCTCTTTGAAAGAGCCAGCCACGACAGTGGGCTCAGCCGCATCTGATCCCATCGGACACCAACCCCCAGATGATGCGAACCTTCTGCTGGTATTGGCATCCTTCCTCGCCCCTGGCAAGGAAATCCCTCTGGACCTGTTTATCAGCGGTGCCGGCGCTCGTATACGCTGGGGGTCTGATGGAAAGCTGACTGAGTCGAGGAGCTTAGTCGACGCGGAGTTGTCATCAGTACTGGCGGATCGCCCAAGGCTGGAGAACGCTTTCAAGATGCTGTGCTCCTCTGGGACCATCAAGAAAATCGAACCCGATACCTTCAGTGTCAGTCCAGACACATGTGAAGCAATTTTGACCCGTCTTGACAACGACCAACGACAGTTCTGGAAGCAACAAGCCTTGATCGTGGCCTACAGAGCGCTGACATGGAAATATCTCGAACCTTCGTAAGTTTTTGTCGGCTCGAACGATCTGCTTTGTACTCACCTCGCTATCGTAGTATTCCCCACCCGAAATTATTGCAAGCTCACGTCGAGTTTGTTTTGAAAACGCATCAGGACGTCGTCGAATATCTCCCCAGCGACACTGTACTCGACTTAGTCCTCACCCTGACCGAGGCAAGCCGACTTCCGAGGATGGCGTGGAAGAGCTTTGTTCTTGACGCGGCCAGAAAGCTCATTTCTGGGTTAAACAATCCATACGCTGTCGCCTGGTTGGGAGTCCATGAGAGCCTTCTTGAAAGACTCTCGGGGAACACCCAGAAAGCCATTCATATTCTGACCCCCTTACACGGGAGCCATCCAGAAGATGATGCACGAATGCATTCGACACGTGGTTTCGCAGCTATCCAGGCCTCCCTGAACAGCATTCAGGTGGAAGAGCTGCCAGCGGCGACGGCGGCCTTGGAGGAATGGCAGCCGCGTCGGCAACTCAGCGTCATGGATTACGTTGTCCTCTATCGCAAACACTTTCTTCTTGCTAAGATCTTGCGCTATCAAGATCATTTTGAAAAGGCGCTGGGTTGCCTCGAGAAATCACGAGATATCACATCGCAATGCGACGGTCTTGTTTTTGAAGAAGAGGACCGCGATTTCGCTAGCAGCTACGCTGATACCCTTCGGGAGCTGAACCGGCCTATTGAAGCTGAGGATTTTCTACGCGAGAAGATACCTTTGGTGAATGAAAGCGCCAGAAACATCCTCAACGTCTCCTTGGCAGAAAGCCTTTTTGCTCGGCGGACGTTCAGTCCCGGTCGGGTCAATCTGGACGCCCGAGACGTGATTCGGGAAGCGCGCGATCTTTGTTTTCAGCTTCTTTCGGTCACCTCCTTGCCGAAGTACGAGAAGCTCCGAGTTTGCATCACTTTAGCAAAAAGCCACCATGTCCAGCCAGACCTGGACCTTGCGATGACGTACTGGACCCAGGCAATGAATGAGATCGGCCGATTTGGGTTTACAAGTGGCATCACCACAAAAGTCATTTTGAGGTCTATGATAGACATCCTGGAACACCAACCTTCAGACCCAGTGGTCGTAAGAACAAGGCTACAATCTTACAACGAACTTGCCACCTTGATGAAATTTCATAAGAATGACGGCATAAGCAATTGGGTGCCTGGACTCAAGGGTTGGGAAGACTATTTGGATACAAGGACCAAAACACCATCTAGTCATTTGTAAGATGAGGCCCTAGGTACTTGGAGCTACATGCAACACCACCGACATCTTAGAGTAAAGGGCGTGTTGCATCGCCGCGGGAAACAGTCAGACTAGGACTTCCAAGACATGGGTTCGTTCCCCTGCCTCGATGCCAAGACTACGCAGACACATGGGGGTACCTGCACATGTATTCACCGTGTAGCTGCCCGAGTGGCCTTGCACCGAAGGGAGCCGTGGCAAGTGAGTTACTAGGGTAGGTCTAGGACAGGGTTCCAGCTGTATGGCACAAACGCTGCCTCCGTTTTTATGAAGCAGTGGCAGTCAGCGAACAAAATCAAGGAGAGCATGGGACCATAGGTTTGATCCGAACCCTCTCAACCGACATGGCTGGGCCCAGAAGATGTGGGCCCGCTGCGAGCATGGGACGTGATAGACTGTTCGGATAACGAGGCCGGGGTTTCTGAACCACACGCCCGACAGTGCAGTGTGCAGGGGCGTGTTGCACCCATGGGAAGCAGTATCACATCTCGGCTTTCAGAGCATGGGCTCCCCTACTACAATGCCAACAAGCACCTCAGCTGCCTGAGCTGTCCTTCAGCGAACGGGAGCCTGGCTGGTGAGCTACCAGGGTGTGCCAATAACGAGCTCCCGTGCTCGGGTGCCCTCGGGGCTCCATTCATATTGGGCAGAGGCTACTGCCCTGTCTGGCTAGCATTGCAGGGCGACTATTCCGACACAAGCCAAATCCGGCATGGTTGCTGACATGGGGTGCGGCACGAACAGAGTACTCCGCCAGAGAAGAATCTCATACTGGATGATTCCTTGCATCTCGAAACCCCCGGCTGGACGGAGCAACAATGCACCATCACAACTTCCGGACGTAGACCTACGCAGGCCTTAGACATCACCATAGACCCAACAAGCGCTTGAACACTCGAAACCCGTGTTTTGAAGCAAGATAACAATCGCCAGCATCATCATAGGGCGGCAAAAACCGACAGGTTTGTAGCGGTACCTAATACCTGGCGCCGCTGATCTATAGATGAGTTGCTTCATCAACGCACATCTTCTGGTGCATCCGGCCCCATGCTCCGTGCTTGCATTTTCCGATGAAATCGAGCAGGCTGTCCAAGCCCAGTGCTGGGGGTTCGGCAGGCATGGGCGACAGTTTATTTCCAGCAACCTGCCAAGGCGCCGGAGAGAAACTTCTGGCTCAGCGGCCAAGGTGGAGTGCCCACACTGCGAGGCCGAGTTCACGGGACTGAGAGGGAGGAAGGACAGTCAGGTCGCTCGAGCACGGGTGATAGTGGTACGGGTTCGGCCCTGGTCACTGTCGTGGTTGTCAGGCTCCTACTCGCCTTCCAGCCCAGTCTGCCACCCAGTAGCAGATGCCAAGCGGGTGGATAAACGCACACCAAGGGTAGTCTGACGTTCAGGGAAGGTGCGAAATACTGTGCGATGTATTTGCAAAGCCCGACTCTGTCCCCTGGTGAATACCGTTCAGGAAACAGTTGTCAGTGGGCTCATGGTGTGGCCTCCAGGCGCAGCCGAGATCACACCTGTTATATAACTCGCCATTGTTCCTGTTGGTGATTTGGGCAATATTGTTCTGATCCACCGACTACGACTTTCCTGTTCCTACTTTTGCACTCAGCTGCCATACGCATTTGTTCCCGCAGACATGAGCTCGAACACCTTCCCCGTTAAGCTCACTTTTGACAGCCTCGAGGCGCCTCACGATGGACGCATCTACCGCGTCATCGAATTGTCCAACAAGCTCGAAGCCATGTTGGTCTACGATCCAGAGGCACGCAAAGCCAGCGCGGCCCTGGACGTGAACGTCGGCTACTTCAACGATGGCGAGGTGCCCGGGACGGCGCATGCCCTCGAACACGTATGAGTCACATATCCTGCGGACCGTTTCCCTTCGCTTACAGACCATACGCAGTTGATCCAGATGGGCGGCTCCGAAAAGTACCCTCTAAATGAGTATGCCGAATATCTACATATGCACTCGGGGTATCGAAATGCAGAGACGGGACCAAACTCTACAACCAACATACTATTTCGACGTCTCCGCTCGGTCTGTCAGTGTCCACAACCCGCCACCCTTGCAAGGGGCCCTGGAAAGGTTCGCCAGCCTTTTCACTACGCCCAGCTTTTCCGAGTTGGCTCTGGATAGTGAGATCAAAGCTATAGATTCCGAGTACGAAAACAACCGGCGTAAGGATGGCCCACGACTGGTTTATTTGGAAAGGTCGCTTTCCAATCCCAACCATCCCTATCAAAAATTCTCGACTGGCAACATCGAGAGTCTCAAAAGCTGGCCAAGTAAGAATGGCATCGATGTGCGGGCCAGCATCATGGATTTGTACTCGAAGCACTACTCGGCGAACCGCATGAAGCTGGTAGTAATCGGGCGAGAGCAGCTAAACGTGCTTCAGGAATGGGTCGCCATGTTCTTCTCTAGCATTCCAAACAAAAACTTGACGCCACAGCGCTGGGAAGATGAAGCGCCCTTGCAGGAAGACGAGCTTGGTACACGTATTCTTGTCAATCCCATCATGGATATGAGAATACTGAGGCTTGTTTTCCCGTTTCTCGATCAAGAACTGTTATTCGACTCCCAGCCTGGGAAATATGTCAGCCACCTCATCAGTCACAAGTCTCCAGGCAGCATCATGGCTTTTACCAAGTACAAGAACTGGGTCGATCAAGTGGGGACCTTCTTCAGACGTATCAGTCCAGGGACTGGCGACATGTTTGAATGCCAATTTCACTTGACTGAGGAGGTGAGATAGCTAACATAAGGTTTTGTTTCTTGATATGCCACCACTAACTCAAACCGTAGGGATTGTCGAATTACAAAGAGGTTCTTAAGGTCTTTTTCCAGTACGTGTCACTCCTCAAAGAAGCGCCGCCTCAAAAGTGGATCTTCGAGGAGCTGCAGACCATGGCGGACATCAACTTCGACCACCAGGAGAGGGTCTCAGAAATTGATTTCACCAGAGAAACCAGCATGCGCATGCAGAAGCCTCTTCCGCGCAACCGACTGCTCAGCGGGGACGCTCGGTTGAGTAGCTTCGAACCTGCCCTGATAACAAAGGCTCTGGCATGTTTAAGACCAGACAACTTTCGTCTGACAATCGTCTCACAAACATTCCGAGCAGATTGTAACCAGAAAGAAAAGTGGTATGGTATTGAACACTGCGTGGAAAAGTTCCCCGACGACCTGATGGATGAACTGAAGGCGGCAGCCTCATGCACAGCCTCCGAGCGGCCTTCCAGTCTCTATCTTCCTGGTGGGAACAAGTATATTCCTTCAAATCTTATGGTCAAGAGAAGTAAAGCTACAAACCTAACCCGGGGGCCGAAGAAAATAATCGACAACCCTTCGACACAGATCTGGTTCCACGATCACACGCCTCCGTCCCCCAAGGCCATCGTCTATACGAGTTTCCAGAGTCCTGATATCCGTCCTTCTGCGGGGGATGTATTGAAGACTACAGTTCTCACCTTTCTTCTCTATGATGCGTTTGAGACGGAATGCTACGAAGCCACGCTTGCTGGTTTGTGGTATCAAATCTCGTCCGAAGGTCGCGTGATTTATCTACGAATTGGTGGATATAACGACAAGCTGCCCGAACTCTTGGAGAAATTATTGACCATAATACAATCTTTCAAGGTCCTGAAGACAAGATACGACAACATTTTCAACCGCATCAAACGGTATTATAGCAACTTGGAATTTCATGAACCGTACAAACAAGTTTCATCATACATGGCCTGCCTCCATTCGGAGCACGCATTCACCACGGACGACTTGTCGGCTGAGTTGCCGACAATCACCCTCGAGGGCGTGGAGAAATTCAAAAACAACTTTCTTCCGACGGCTTATATCGAATCTTATTACAACGGAAATCTATCTGAGTCGGATGTCCGAAGGATGGTCCACATGAAGACAGCCATCTTGCCTAACAGGTCATCTGGAGATATGAAGCCTGCTATCCGATCGCTGCGAATCCCCCCTGGAACAAACTACATCTTCAAGAAGTTCCTTGGGGGCCTTAAGAACGTAGACAACTGCATTGAATATTGTCTTTATACTGGGGAAAGGGATGACTTGGTCCGCACGAAAACAATGTTGTTGAATCAGTTGTCCTGCGAGTCAGCCTTCCATCAGCTTCGAACCGTGGAGAATTTAGGCTATGTCGTTCATTCTGAAGTCAAACATTTTCGGACTACTTATGGTTTTAGTCTCACCATTCAAAGTCAACAGAGCCCACAAGATCTGGAGTTCAGAATTGAGAACTTCCTCAATTCGTTTTCAAACAGGCTATTGTCGATGTCTCAAGAGGACTTTGAGGCTCATAAACGCAGCTTGATCGACAAACTGGCCGAAAAGCCCAAGAATCTTGCCGAGGAGAGCATGAAACACTGGGCTCAGATTTCCGATGGCAACTACGATTTTGAGCAAGGTAAGAAATCCACTATTTTGCATGAGCGCTTGACTGACTTGTGCGGCAAAGACCTGGGAGATGCTGCAAGACTACAGAACCTGACCAAGTCGGACATGACCGATTTTTTCAAGAAATATATTATACCAGGCTCGAATACACGAGCAAAAGTCTCGGTGCATCTGGTTTCACCGTCATCGCCGCTTGTCCCAGAAATCACAATTGAGGGCGGATGTCGTAAACCCACCTACTTTCAAACCATCAACGAGTTCCGGGCAGCAATACAAGGAGGAGCTGACTTCAAGGGCTGAAAAATATGAAGCCTTCGCCTTCCGGTGCGATTGGTAGTCCATGGATGAGTGACGAGAGTCAGTGTGTTGGGTCAACTGTGCGGAGGATGCAGACGAGTCACGAGATTCTAGATGTACCTTTTTGTCCTCTGATTAACCCGGCGTCTGTGAATGCTCGAAAATAATCTACAACAGCGAGTACGAAATGTTTGAAATCTGAGCAAGCAAAAGTGCCACAAAACTATCTAGATGGTCAATTGGACAGCCTTTTGCTTGTCGTAAAGCCCAAAGCGACGTAGGCATTATGGCTACCCCGTGGCCCAGGATCAGCCTTGGCCAAAGCCGTACTGAGAGCACGCCACAGAGCTAAGCAGATACCTCCATACAGCCGGAAGACGAGACTGTACATATTTACACAGACAGAAGCGGTATCAACGGCCATATAGGAACAGCAGCAGTATGCCACACCACGCGGGACACGATACCACCTCGACAGTCTATGCAGGGGGCCTGCAAGATATCATCCTCACCCTCGAGATAGCGGAAGAAGACAAACAGAAAGGAAACAATAGGAGCAAAGTCCTCATTTATACAGACAACCAAGCAGCCTTCAGGTCGTCAGCCAGGCCGAAGGGCAAGTCAGGCTGTTACCTGCTCAAGACCATCGCGGGCAAAACGCAGAAACTCTAAGAACAAGGACTCAAGACAGAGATTCGATAGGTACCCGCTCACACGGGGATCCGGGGCAACGAGGACGCCGACATAACAGCGAAAGAAGCCACGGGCTGGAGACAGAACGGCGAGACAGGAGCGAAGGCAGGCACACCGATGGAGCTCTATGCACTCCGGTCAACGCTCAAGATGTGGACACACAGAGAGGCAAATAAAGCGTGGCAGGTCATGTGGACAAGAAAGATGCGAGGCAGGACCACCTATCGCCACACACCAGAACCAACGAAGAGGGTGTTACAGCTTCACGAGGAGTTGAGCAAACACAAAAGCTCGATCCTCGTGCAATTGCGTACAAAAAAGATTGGACTCAAGGACTTCCTCTTCAATCGAAGAGTACCGGACGCCACGGACGCCAAATGCCAATGCCGGGGAAGGACGACAAACGATATCGCACATCCTGGTGCGATGCCGCAAGTATCAACAGCTCCGACACCAGGAACTCGGAGCCCTTCCAGGACGACACAATCTCCGGGTCATACTGAAGGAGCGCAAAGCAGCCACCAAGACAATCAGGTTTATGGAACAGACAGAGATCCTTGGGCAATATGGGATCGAGTCGCAACCCAGACAAAGCTGAACATTGGGGGAAGACTGTAGGTAAATGGAACCATCGCAAGAGGTATAAACCTCGACAGAGCCTAGACACAAGTGTTTATCAGTAGAGAACCACGAACTACATGAAGGGTCTAGCCAAATGTAGGTAGAGGTTGGAGAGCAGAATGGGAAATTTGGAAGCAGCGGTTCAATGTTTTGCTTTGGCGAAGTGGGGCGCTGCGGATTAATAGCCAGAGCGCGTCGGCTGTCGGCCAAACCCCGCTATCCGAGCATAGCTGCTGACAAAGCGGCTGAAACCGAGTAGGATATAATCAATCAACGAGACCTGAGCGTCGCGCTTCGCGCGCCGCAAAGTCAGAATATAATAAGGACAATAGGAAAAAAAGAAAATATATTACTAAGGAAATCATCAAGCCATATTGTAACATCTCTGTACTACTTTTTTCAAATTGTGAGGTTATAATGGCATTTTTATTTACAGGTACTTTGGTGGCTGCCTGTGTCGTTGAGATCGGGTCGTAGGGAGTAATGAGGTGGCGGACGTGATTTCATTTGGTTGGCTATCGGGTATGGACGAATTGGGCTGACTCGATTGTTGGTTGGTGTCATCTTGGGTAGTCGGAGTCGGTGTCATTGTCTCAGTATCGTCAAGGTTGATCGTCTCGGTCACGTCTTCTATAGAATCCAGGGTAGGCTGGGTACGGGGTTTTTTGGATGGGGTAGACTCCGCTCAGCCGCTCCAGCGATTTTGCCGCTTGGCAGAAGGTGATTCAGAAGAAGCAGCACGGGACTGGGAGGACGACGTTGTTTTAGGGAGATAGGTCAAATCCAAGATCCTAACGGCAAG